>JARYGA010008747.1:0-30523 GCA_030545235.1 Helianthus tuberosus | reverse complement strand
TGCAATATCCTCTGCTTGTTTGGCCTTGAGTTTCAAGTATTCTTCAATATTGTTAGGCCTGGGATATCCTGCAATTGATGGCAAACTCCTTTTGGCTGGGTCATCCTCATGATAAAATGATTTTATTTCTTCCCTAACTGCAATGAGTTCTAGAGGAAATGAGACACCAGCAGGAGGTAGTGGTTTTAAAATTTGAGCTGAAGAGAGAGGTATGGGTTTTGGAATAGTGACAAGTGATAGGGATTTTGAAGATGTTGGTGGTGGTGAAGGTGAATCATCATCTGATATATAAATCCTTCTCCTTTTTGTTTTAGAAGAAGCAGATGATGTTTTGGGTGGATCAATGGTGGTAGATTTTATGGCAGTGGTTTGTGATTGACTAACAGTTGTTGAAACAACTGGTGTTTCAACCACTGTTGTCATTACAACAGATGTTTTAACATCTGTTGTCTTCTGCTTTTTGTCAGCAGGTGAAAGTGGTGGTGAAATGGTTTTTGATGGTGACAGTGGTGGTAAAATGGTGGTTGTGGTGTGTGTTGAGGTGGTGTGTGTTGAAGAAAGAACAGACGTTGAAACCACTGAGGTACCAGCAGTAGTTGATACAGCAGGAGTTACAACAGCTGTTTGGATGGAGGTTTGATGCTGATGGCTTTTGGATGGTGGTTTTGGAGGCTTTGGAAATCTGGATGAGGTGGACTTAGGCTTCCTTTTTGTCTTAGGATTTTTAGTATCCTTTGAACTAGAACAACCCTGCTCATACAGCTCCATGAAAGCTTTTTTCTCCTCATTCCACCTTGAAATATCCTTTGCCATTCTATCTCTTTTTACACTTGCTACTCCTTCATCAAGTGCTTCTTGAGTAGCATCAACCTTCTTACTACCATCTGGCACAGGAATTTTTCTGGTCATAGCATCCTTTTCAGGTTCAATGTAGAGACCATCATCTATTCCTTTCTTCTTCCACTCCTGAATTTTCTCCCCCTTTTTGGCATTATCGTCTGGGAGTTGATCAATGAAAAGTACTGTTGGAGGAGCAGTGCCAGTGGTTTGCAGAATCTGAGTTTTGAGAGCCTTCAGATCAGCCTGAGTGTTCTTGAACCTTGACTCCATTGCATTTCGCAGCTGTTGGACATGTTTCTCATGTTGCTGATCTGCTAATTGTGCTTGTTGATGGAGAAAAGGTTGAAACAAATTCCAGAGCTCATTTGTAGCAGATGCCCTTTGTGGAGCAGGTGCTTGAGATGGAACAGCAGTTGATTGTACCTTTTGTACTTGTAACACCTGTTGTAGCATATCTTTGAGTTCTGCAACAGAGTTATCAAGTTTTTCAATACGATCCGTCAATTTCTGGTACTTTAAATCATCACCCAAGTTAATGGGATCATCTGATTTCCCACTAGCAGTGGTTTTATCAGTAGTTGATGTAGGAAGTATACTCCAAACATTAACCACTGATGCCCCTTTGTCTTGGTACTGGGGTCTTCTTCCTTCAACACTTGACAACCTTTTGATGGTTCCAGTAGGATAAATAAATCCACTGGTGGTTGGCAGAGGTGCTATATAAGGAATTGCCTCCAAGGAAGTCTTATTAATGTAACCACTGTCCAAATGTAACCCAGTGGGTGTAACAATTGTAGTGGCTGCTTCACTTGGATTACCACCAAGAGTTACTTGTAACTCAAGGGGTCTAACCTCCTCAGGTTGTGTTGGTGGGTTAGCAAAGATTGATACAGCAGACCCAGTCAGTGGTTGAGGCATATTCTCATTGATAGGTGATTGAGAAGGACTGGTTAATGCCTGGTTCAAATCAATTGCATCCAACAGCAGTTTAGTTGGTGGGGGAATTGTGGATGTGAAGGGTGGTGTAGAAAGTGGAGTTGCCCCGGGTATTGAGCTGTGGATGATAGAAACGACTGTTTCCAGAGCATCATGATTTGGAGACCCTGTTTGTACAACCTGTTCTTTTTGTGAAGAAGCAGGAGGAGTTGTGGTTATGGGTTGAGATATTTGTACCAACTGTTGTGAGGAAGTAGCAGCAGTGGTTTCTTGTGACATTTGTGTTGTCACAGGAAGAAGCTCTGGTATCTCATCCTCCAGAGTTGCCTTTTTGATGGGTTTTGTGGGTTTTTGAGTTTTTCTTTTTGGCTTTTTGGAGATTTTAGGTGTGGGTTTCAAAGCAGTTGTGCTGCTGCTTTGATCACCTTGAGCAGTGGGCTCAGCAGCAGATGCCTGAGGAGCAGTTGTAACTGCTAAAATCTGCTCAGGCACCTCTGCTTGTGTTTTGCAAGGTGCTAACATTCTTGAAAAAGTTTCAGTTGTTAAATTGTTTATTTGAGTGGAATCACCTTGGTTTATTACAGCTAAATCATCCTTACTGGATTTCTTTGCAAAATAGTAACTTAAAAACCTTGGAAACAGTAAGAATGATTTTGTTTCAACATTATTAACCAAATCTTTAAAAATTTCCCGAGAATAGTTAAAATTTTCTCCTTGAAGAATTACATATCCCAGATTTTGAATCTTTAAAGGGATTTCATTGAAAGAAGTGGTTTTGTTTGAAACACATAGTAGGAGGGTATGAAATAAAAATCTGGTTGTAGAAGGAAAATAACCTTTTTCTAAGGTAATTTTCTTCATCATTGTGGCTTCATACCCTCTCTCAATGAAGTCAGTTTGCAACTCGTTTTTAGTGAAAGAAATTTTACCTTCTTGATCATTGAGTTGAAAGACCTCTGAAATGGATTGTGGTGTGATTTGGACAGCTTTACCCTTTATAGAAGAGTTTATGGTGGTTGCAGTGTCTCCTTGTTTTTCAAGGGTTGCATTCTTCCAGAACTCCCTTTGGGTTGCCAAATAGATTGGTGCATCGGCGGTGAACAAAGATGATTTGGAGGAGGGTTTTGAAGATGACTTCGATTTTGTCATTTTGAAGATGAATGATCGAAGAAATTTGTGAGAGATGAGAAGAAAAACTGCTTTGAGAAGAGAATTTTTAAGAATTCAATTCGACAGTAAAACCCTGTTTTGGTGGTGAGTGGGGGATTTTATAGGGAAGAAAGTGAATGCTGAGGTGGCAGCCGTTACAAAAGGACTGACCACTATGTACTGCCCACGTGACAACCCCTGGTGAAAGTGAAGGACAGTACTTTTGTGAAAGTGACTGATGAAGGCAGTGGTATGAAAGCAGTGGATGATTTTCACTATCAGTGGATAGCATATCAGTGGATAATACACTGCTTTTGAACAACAAAGTTTATCAAAGGAATGAGAGAACAGGGATTGACTTTCAGCAGTGGACAGACTTTTAAAGTAGAGCAGACTTTTGAACAATCAGTGGTTAATGGCAGACTTTTAAGGATTTTAATGAAAAATATCATTTTTAGCTATTTTTAAGGATGGAGTTTGGATTTTCTGAAAAAATTTTGTTGCTTTTATTCATAGAAAAACAAGATGTTGCTTGTTATTCCATGTTCAGCATCCCAATTCTAGAGATCAAGCTTTCAAAAGTGGCCGTATCAAGTGCTTTTGTTAGCACATCTGCCAGCTGATCTTTAGTTGGGACATGATGCAGAGAAATCAAACCTTTTTTCATAGCAATCCCTCACAAAGTGATGTCTGATGTCGATGTGTTTGGTAGTTGAATGGGAAACTGGATTTTTGATGATATTTTCTGCTGCCTGGCTATCCAACATGAGTGGTGTCTTTAAGACAGTGATACCAAAATCCAGTAACTGATTTTGAAGCCACAGGAGTTGGGCTGTACAGCTTGCAGCAGCAATGTATTCAGCTTCAGCAGTGGATGTTGAAACAGCTGCTTGCTTTGCCATGAAACTAAGCAATCACCTAGAAACTGGCACCCTCCTGATGTGGACTTCCTTGTGGTGTGACATCCAGCAAAGTCACTGTCTGAGAAACCTGAAAGCTTGATGTTCCCATTAGCTGGATACCAGATACCAAGTGTGGGAGCACCTTTTATGTATCTGAAGATCCTTTTTACAGCAATGAGATTTGATTTTCTGGGAGCTGATTGACTTCTTGCACAGACACATGTTGCAAACATGATGTCTGGTCTAGATGCAGTTAGGTACAATAAAGACCCAATCGTGCTTCTATAAAGTGTTTGGTCAATCAACTCATCCTTTTCATCAGACATGACCAACTTATTTGTTGCCATGGGTGTGTTGCATGGTTTACAATCATTCATATCAAATTTGGTTAAAAGTTCTTTAGCATATTTGCTTTGATGAATGAAAGTTCCATTTTGCAATTGCTGTACTTGGAGACCAAGAAAGCATTGCAGCTCACCCATTGCACTCATTTAAAACTCTGCTGTCATGAGTTCTCTAAACTCTTCACACATTGAGTTACATGTGCTTCCAAAAATAATGTCATCCACATAAATCTGGACAATCATTAAATCCTTCCCTCTCCATTTTAAAAACAATGTTTTATCAATGGTACCTCTTTTGAAACCATTTGAGAGTAGGAAGTTGGAAAGAGTTTCATACCAGGCCCTTGGTGCTTGTTTCAGGCCATACAAGGCTTTGTTTAGCCTGTAGACATGATCTGGATAAAATGGATCCTCAAAACCTGGAGGTTGAAAAACATATACCTCTTCTTGAATTGTACCATAGAGGAAAGCACTTTTGATATCCATTTGAAACACCTTCATCTTGTGGTTGACAGCAAAGGCCAGGAACAGTCTAATTGCTTCTAATCTTGCAACAGGGGCAAATGTTTCATCATAATCAATCCCCTTTTCCTGTCTGTAACCTTGAACCACAAGCCTGGCTTTATTCTTGACAACAATACCCCTTTCATCAGTTTTGTTCTTGAAGACCCACTTTGTGCCAATGGGACTAACCTCTTCTGGCAGTGGTACAAGCTCCCATACCTGTTGTCATTTAAACTGTTGGAGCTCCTCTTGCATGGCTTCTACCCAGCTGTTGTCTTTCAGTGCCTCTTGGTACTTGACTGGCTGATGGAGTGATAGAAAACCAGCAAAAAGACAAATGTTTTGGGTTTGGCTTCTTGTGAGCACCCCTTCATTTATGTTGCCAATAATTTGATCAGGTGGACGAGATCGCAAGAAGATTAAATCTCCTTGGTATGGTATGATGGCATTGGTTGGTGAAGGCTGCAAATGTGTATCATCTGAGCTAACCACTGCTGGGGACTTTGATGATCCAGCAGTGGCTTCAAAAGGTGGTGGAATAGGAGGTAATGAAGTGGACAACTGCTGACTTTTATCCACTATTTGAGGACTTTTGTCAGCAGTGTTTGAGGATGTGGAAGCAGTGGGTGATGGGCTACTTTGGTCAACAATTGTTGAGGTAGCAGTGGTTGAGCTTTAACAACTGTTTTGAACAGCTGGTGCTTTTCCCTTTGTGGCAGACGTTTGAGGGATGATGATTTCATACCCATAGTCTGGTGTTGTATCCTCTGATGGACCTGCACTGTTAGTCTTGACAACAGTATTTTCAAAAGTAAATTTTTCAAGATCAAACAGATCTGCAGGGTTTGTTGGGATTTTCATTGATGAAAGTTCATTGAACTTAACATTCAAAGTCTCCTCCACTGCCTTGGTCCGTGTATTGAACACTTTGTAGCCCTTGGCAGTGGTTGAGTATCCCAGATGATAACCACAATCAATTTTGGCTGCAAATTTTGAAATGGAATCTTTTAAGTTCAAAATAAAGCATGGGCAGCCAAACACCTTGAAGTATGAAATCAGTGGTTTAATTTTATACAGAATTTCATAGGCAGTCTTTTTGTGCCTGAGGTTTATTAAAACTCTGTTCTGGACATAGCAAGCAGTGTTTACTGCCTCTGCCCAGAAAGTTAAAGGCAAACCTGAATCTGCAAGCATGGTTCTGGCAGCCTCAATCAGAGTTCTATTCTTCCTTTCCACTACCCCATTCTGCTCTGGTGTTCTAGGGATACAATCCCTTTCTTCACACAGAAGGCATCCAACTCCCTATTTTTGAATTATGTGCCATTGTCACTCCTGAAGCTTTTCACTGGAAGGTCAAATTGCTTTTCAACCTGTGTTACAAAGTCTTGCAAAATGCCTGCAGTCTCATCTTTTGAGTGTAAAAAGAAAGTCCATGTAAACCTAGAAAATTCATCAACAATAACCAAACAATATCTTTTCTTTTTGAGGCTCATGACTTGAACTGGGCCAAACAAATCCATGTGTAGCATTTGCAAACACTGGGTTGTTTTGGACTCTTCAATGGACTTGAAAGAACTTTTATGTTGTTTTCCTTTTAAACAGGAAATGCAATGTTCAGGACATGAAAACAATTTTTGTGGTAGGCCTCTCACCAAACCATTTTTTGAAATTTTTGTGATTGTCTTAAGATTTGTGTGCCCTATCCTTCTGTGCCAAAGTTCTGTCTCTTTGTTAGAGGCAGCTGAGAACAGACAGGCATCAGCGCTGGGACACTCTTTTGACATGTCAACAACATAAACATTGCCACTTCTTTGAGCAACAAGTTTAGTTTGACCAGTTTTGATTATTGCTTCAATCTTTTTGACCATTTCTGGTCCAACAATCCTACAACAGTCTTTTGTGAAGAATGACCCAAATCCCTTGTCACTCATTTGGGATACACTCAGAAGGTTGAATTTTAGATTGTCTATTAGATTGACATTTTCAAATTTTACATTCCCAGATTGTACTGTACCAGACCCCAGAACTTTCCCTTTACTATTATTCCCAAAGGATATATCACCCCCTCCATGGATTTTAAAGTCTTTGAGGAGGGCTTTACATCCTGTCATGTGCCTGGAGCCTCCACTATCTACATACCAAAGACTATCAAAGCATGCAGAAGCTCCGTGCACATGAAGTAAAAGGATTAGTTCATTAAGGTCTCCAAAGCCAACAAGGCTTTGGATGGGGTCTCAACAGTGTCTGGGATGGATGTAGAATGGTGGACAGTGGTTAGGTCAGGGGTTTGAACTGTTTTAGGACAGTGTTTCTCTAACCACTGTTGTGGGTCCTGACCAATCATCTGCTGGTAACCAAAAGGATGCCTGTTCACTTTGGGTTTAGAGGGCTTTTTGTAGGCCTCATAAACGTGTGGAATCCTTTGGTAAGACTGTTTTTCCTTGCCTTTTCTGAATTGATTAGCAGGGGGTGCATCAGTAACCTGAACATTTCTTTTGACAAATGTTTGGTTCAGCTGTTTTGTAACAGCTATTTGAACTGGCACAAACAGTGGTTGTTTCTTGGTGAATTTGACAGATGTTGATGATGATGATGGACTCAAGGATGTTTTAGCAATGTACTCATTCTTTTTCACATCAAAGTTTTTGAGATACACACATGCTTGAGTTTTGTGATTTGTTTTACCACAGACAATGCAACCTTCAGCTGAAATAATGACACTTGTTCTATTTAAATCATAAGCTTTTAAGTGGAAACAATCTTTTGTTAGATGATTCCTTTTCTCACAGAATTCACAAAACAAGTTATCAATTTTTTCTTTCTTCTTTCTCTTTTCAGACTCCTTTGCAGCAGAGGTTTTAACCACTGTTGGGATGTCCTTGAGAGGTATGACTTTAGCTTTTGGAGCCTTGACACCATCAGTTGATGTAAAGTCCATTGGCTTGAAATTCTCAAGAATGTCACACTCATCAGACCATTTTGGTTTAAACTGGTATTCTTCAAGCTCCTCAAAAGTAGAGGATCCCATTGGTCTGTCAAGTGTGATTTTGTTACCAAGTTTGTCAGTGATTTTCACTTCTTGGCCATTCTTGTTTGTGGGGATGAACTCAGTGGTTACATCAGTGGTTTGATCAGATTTTTCAAAAGCAGTGTTTTCATCATCATGTTTTCTATAGCCAACCCCAAATTTCACATTGATTTTTCTCTGTTTTTCAAGCATAACCTCATATCCTCTCCAGGATTCCACCCATCTTTCACAAGTAATCTGGGTGGATTCCAACTCCTTTTTGCAAACTTGGTATTTTTCTACCATAGTTTGAAGTTGGGTTTTGGTTATGCTTTGCTCTTCTTTTAGACAACTGATTTCTTTTTCCTTTTCAGTCAATTTGTTTTTAAGTTCTTTTAAAGACTTTTCAAATTTGACCTCATCAGTCAAAATTTTATCCCGAAGGTTTTCATTCACCTCTTTGATGTTAGCAAAAGCAATTATGCAATTGTCAGAACACAGTTTTTCAAGAACTTGAGGAGATACCTTGGCAGCTGCCATCATTGCACAATCACATTGATGATCTTCTTCATCATCAGCTTTCACCTTCTTTTCACCAGCCTTTTCTTCTTTCTCTTCTTCTATGTCCTCTACGGACCATGGATCTGTCATTGGTTCAATCAGGGTACCTGAACTTTCTCCCAACAGTAGTTCACCAGCCACAGCAGTAACCACTGCTTCAGTCACCTCTTCCACTGTTTCAAAGCTCTGCTGTTCCTCCTCAGTTTCAACCCCCTCCTGTATTGACTCTAATGCCATTAAACAAAACTCATCATGAGAAGAATCATTAGAAGCATAGAGTGCAAAATTTTCATCACTAAGATCTTCAGGCATACTGCTCCAGTCAACAAACCCTTGAGTGAAAAAACTTTGTTGATCTGGTTGTGCTGCTGCTGGAGCAGTGGTTTGAGGTGCAACAGGTTGCACTTGTACCTGTGGAGCAGGGGTTTGAACATATTGGATTTGTGGAACAGTAGTTTGGACATAGTGTACTAGCACAGGGGCAGCAGCATAGTGAGCAGTGTTCACTTGAGCTGCTGGGGTATACTGGGCATAGTGCACAGTGCTTTGGTTTTGAGGTCTAGGATTTGAGCTAGGATGAGTAATTATGGGACCAGTAGTTTGACTCCTACATTCCCTAGCGAAATATCCCAACCTATTACACTTGTAGCACTTGATTTTCGATTTATCCAACCCAACCCTTAGATTCCCATGCAACCCTGGGAATTTTCGCCCTGTTCTTTTGTAAAATTTGCTAGTTCTAACACTTAGCAAGGCCAGTTGGTGCAAGATGTCCATTTCCTCTAAGTCAGTGGGATCGAAATGTTGTAAATCATTGAGTTCAAAGCTTAGATTGTCTGACATCTGGTTTTCGTTTGCAGTGAATGCATAATTTGCAGAGTGAGGATCAGGGTTGTTGAAATTTGCACCAACAGTTATGTCAATGAAGTGATCATAACCCTGATCCTTACCACTGCTCCCAGATTCTTCTTGACCCAGAAGAGCAGTATTACCGAAAGTGTAATCATCGGTAACTTTTCCTGACTCTTGTAACCTCCTTTTCTGGTTCAACTCCTTTTCGTAGGTCAGGAGTCGACCGTGGAGTTGGGTCAAGGTCAGATCCTTGAATTCAGGTGAGTTTCGAGCGACAAAAACTATGGTGTCCCATTTTTCTGGCAGTGACCTGAGGAACCTGCTATTTTGAGTTGAGTTTGTAAAAGTGGTGTTAACAAGCCTCAGTTCACTGATGAGACAACTGAAACGCTCAAATTGTTGCGTTAGTGATTCACCTTTAACGTAGCAAAATGTTTCATACTGTTGGTTCAGGATTTCCCTGTTGTTTTCTATGACTTCTTCAGTCCCCCCAAACTGTTCCTTAAGTACGTCCCATAATTCTTTGGCACTGTTACAGTGTAACAGTCCAGCATATATCTCATTGGGCAGCGCTGATGCTATGATGCTAAAAGCTTTAGCATCTAGTTCGATCTTTTGAAAGTCGGTTTCGGTATAATTTTCAACTGGTTTTGGAACGGACTTTTTAGCATCTTCAGCGCTAGGCACTGAAGGAACATGGGGACCATAAATGACAGACCTCCAACAACCTGTGCTTTGTTGAGCAAGGATGTGACCCATCCTTCTCTGCCAGATGTTGTACTCATTTCTTTTTAACATAGGTGGTTTAAAAAGTGAGCCGATGTTGTTTTTATCATCCTGAGATTGTGACGTCATTCTTGTTGTTTTACAGACACTGAGAAATCAACTTTAATGGTGATTAATCATTGCTCTGTTTTTCAACGGACGAACAAACGATCAGTATCAACTGTTATGAGCTGAACTATTTACGTCAAAATGATTGTTAAATCAAATTTGACTGTCCAAGCTCTGATACCAATTGTTGGATCTGAGTTTGTTTCTGATTGTATTTTCGTTTGGAATTAAGATGGAAATGAAAGAGTTGTGCAGCGGAATTAAGATGAAAACAAACTTTGCATACAATCAAACGAGAGTAATACTTTAATCAAACATCTTTACACAAAGAATCGAAAGATTGAATTTGTTTCAACAACGATTACAATGATTGATGAATGAATGCAAACTCCCCCTCAGCCAGAGCTCAGTAGTTTGTTCGTGCAAAGAAGACGATGTTGCAAAAGAGCTGATAGAACAGTACAAAGTACTGAACTATTTATAGGCACTTGCAAACCACTGAGCATCTTAGCTGACGTCACCATGAAAGTGACATCTAACCTCCTAACAAACTCTAACCTCTGATCTATACAAACACTGATGTACTAACTACTGCTATTACATTTCTTTATATAAAAGACACTTAAACAGCTGCTGCATCCTTCCACTGCTATGAACCCAGCAGTGCTTGTCCGGATCAGCAGTACTTGACTCAAGGCAGTAGATTGAGTCAGCAGAGCTTTGTTCTTCCATCAGTCTTTGACATTGGGCAGTAAATGCAAGGCAGCAGTTGTAGGTCAGCACTTAGTAAGATAAGCAGATAGGAGGCCAGCAGATATGAAACCACTTTCAAGGGGAGAGATTTGTATGAACCAACTGTAATCGTCTGCTTATTCTCGATCCACTGCTCTGATCCAGTTTTGGCTTTAATTATCTGTTCCTCTGATAGGGTTCAATCCCAACAACCCCTCGCGGGGCGCGAGCGACCAGAGTTCGAATTTTTCACTTGTTTTCAATTATTTTGACAATAGATTTCGATTATACGTGTTATATTATTGTCAAAACTAACCTTTGATGTGGTTTTGACATTAGGTCATGTTGGGGAACTTACGGATGGCGATCAAGCGTATGATGAAGAACCGAACACTACATTTTGAAGCTTCCGCAAAGTTTTAAATCTTTAGTACTTTTGTGTATGGGTTGTAGACACTTGTTTTAAACAACTTTTAAAATGCATTAACTTAGTCATTAGTTGACTATGGGTGATGTTACTTATGAACTTTGTTATGAATGTCATGTTACTTAAACAATACTTTATTTTAAATGGTATAACCTATTACTAAAATCAAGTAAAATTAGACGGGTGTTACAAGTTGGTAATCAGAGCTTAAGGTTGTCAACAAAGTGTTCGGTTCAAGCTTGACCGATCGTCCGGTAAGAATTAACTTATTATGTTAAGTAGATTATGTCTTGTGTAAGGAATAAGAAACGAATTGTTATGCATGGGAAGAGTGTGTTGATACACTCAAACCCGGAAAGTGCACTAAATGTGAACGGTTAAAGCAAGTTAGGGACTTGGCTAAACCGAAACAAATGAAACAATGCCATAAATGAAATGTTTAACGTTTGATGTAAACATTTCAGTTTCAAGATGTCGAAAGAGGGCAATAATGATCCGGTGCCGACAAGCACCGAACAATTGAAAGAAATGATTGCCGAGGAGGTAGAAAGGCAATTGAGGGCAGTCTATCCGGGTTTATAGACAAGATCCAAAACACAGTGTTGTCGCTCGTAGAGGAGCGAGTTAAAAGGTTGGAGGATACTGTCAACCTTACGAAAGACAAAATGGGAGAACGCAAAGGGTACTCATATAAGGAATTCATGGCGTGTAAACCGCCAATCTATAACGGGGAAGTCGACCCGATAATTTGCCAAAGATGGTTGGGCGACATTGAAGGAGTGTTTGAAAGGACCCATTGCGACGAAAGCGACTGCGTTGCTTATGGAGCGGGTCAGTTAAGAGGACAAGCCAAGGATTGGTAGGATAACAAAAAGAATGAAATAGGGGCCGAAGCGGCAAGGACCATGACATGGGAAGAGTTTAAGACACCATTTCTTAAACATCATAGTCCCAAGGCGGTCATTAACAAAATCAAGGAAGAGTTCATGCAACTTAGGCATAAGGGTGAAACCATAGATAAGATCACGGCGATGTTTATGGACAAGATGAAGTTTAGTAGTGAGTTGGTGACGAACGAAGAACAGAAAATATACTACTACTACTACAATATGTTGAGCGCTGAATATAGGGAGTTTATGACTCCTTCAAAATACGAGACCCTTACCGAAATCATTAATGTTGCGCGGGAACGGGAAATCGAGTTGAAGAAGCAAGTCGAAAGAGGTGAACGGAGGGCACATGATGTGAATCCAAGCCCGACAAAGAAAGCCCGAACTGGAGAATCGGGGAAGAAGGTAGATACTAAAGGTGGGTCGCCAAGTTGTAAGGTGTGCGGGAAGGGACACAAAGGGGAATGTCGGTTCAAAGACAAGCCATGCCCTATATGTAACAAGACGGGGCACACGGCCTCGCTATGCCCGGGAAAAGTCTCTGTTTGCTACAAATGTTATCAACCCGGCCACAAAAAGTCCGAATGTCCGGACTTAGTTGGAAAGAGAGATGTTAAAGAATCTCCAACAGAAGCCCCCAAAGCGAAGGCGAGGTCCTTCCAACTTACCGCGGCTGAAGCGAAGACAGAACCCGATGTGGTTTCAGGTATATTCACAATTAACTCAATTCCAGCACGTGTATTGTTTGATACGGGTGCGAATAAATCCTTCATTTCGCATGGATTTATTCGACATCCTTCATTTGTATTGACGAAATTACCTGTGCCCTTAGAAGTTGAAATAGGGAACAACAAAAGTTTTATAGTATGTGATGTTTGTCGAGGCTGGAAATTAAGCATCGACGATGAGGAATACTTGATAGACCTAATCCCGATGTCAATGGGAGAATTTCAAGTAGTCGTTGGGATGGATTGGCTAGCCCAGCACCATGCAAAAGTCGTGTGTTTTCGTAAAGAGATAAAACTAACATCTCCGAGCGGAAAACACATCACCATTTATGGCGAAAAGGGAGGAAACCCCATAGTGTAATCAATGTTGAAAGCTCACAAGCTTATGAAGCGAGGATGCAAGGCGTTCATGATATACGCAAATGAGCCCGAGAAAGAGTCACAGAAGATTGAAGATGTACCGGTAGTACGAGATTATGGAGATGTGTTTCCGGAAGATTTACCGGGGATACCGCCTGAACGGGAAGTAGAGTTCGGGATCGAATTGATTCCGGGCGCAAAACCCGTAGTAAAAGCCCCGTACCGGCTTGCACCGTCGGAATTACAAGAGTTGATGTCCCAAATCCAAGACCTGCTTGACAAGGGATTCATAAGGCCGAGTGTGTCTCCTTGGGGCGCACCGGTATTGTTCGTGAGAAAGAAAGACGGGAGCATGCGTATGTGTATCGATTACCGGGAGTTAAACAAACTCACGGTAAAGAACCGATACCCGCTCCCGAGGATAGATGATTTATTCGACCAATTACAAGGTGCGGACTGGTTTTCAAAAATTGACCTTAGATCTGGGTATCACCAACTAAAGGTCAAAGAAGAAGATGTGCCGAAGACGGCTTTCCGCACGAGATACGGACATTACGAATTCCTCGTGATGTCATTTGGGCTATCAAATGCACCCGCGGCTTTTATGGACCTCATGAACCGGGTTTGCAAGCCAATGTTGGATAAGTCGGTCATTGTGTTTATCGATGACATCTTGGTGTATTCGAAAAGTGAAGCAGAACATGCACACCATTTACAAGAGGTGTTGGAGACACTTAGATGAGAGAAGTTATATGCAAAATTCTCTAAATGTGCCTTTTGGTTACGAGAGGTACAATTCCTTGGCCATGTCATAAGTGCCGATGGAGTATTGGTGGATCCGTCCAAGATCGAGGCTGTGTCAAAATGGAATCCCCCGAAGAACCCTTCGGAAATTAGAAGCTTTTTGGGGCTTGCGGGTTACTATAGGAGATTCATTCAAGATTTTTCCAAAATTGCGTCACCGGTAACAAAGCTAACCCAAAAGAAAGAAAAGTTCATTTGGGGTGTCGATCAAGAAAAAGCGTTTCAAACGCTAAAAGAAAAGTTAACTCAAGCTCCGGTACTGACATTGCCGGACGGAGTCGAAGACATGGTGGTTTATTCGGATGCTTCACTATCGGGGCTCGGTTGCGTGTTGATGCAACGGGGCAAGGTAATAGCCTATGCCTCGAGACAATTGAAGACACACGAGAAGAAATATCCCACGCACGATCTCGAGTTGGCTGCGGTGGTATTTGCATTAAAAATATGGAGGCACTACTTGTATGGAGTAAAGTGCACCATATTCACCGACCACAAGAGCTTGAAATACTTCTTCAATCAAAAGGAGTTAAATATGCGACAAAGGCGATGGCTGGAAATGGTGAAAGACTACGATTGTGAAATACATTATCACCCCGGGAAGGCTAATGTTGTGGCGGATGCTCTGAGCAGAAAAGCGGACTATGTCCCAATACGAGTAAGATCGATGCAACTCGTGGTGACCTCGGGTATACTTGAACGTATTCGAGAGGCACAATTAGAAGCAATGAAAGAAGAGAATTGGAAGAAAGAAAGAATAATCGGTCAGTTGAAAGATTTGTCGGATGGGAATAACGGGTTGAAGACTCGATCCGAAAGGATATGGGTCCCACATACTTGTGGAGTGAAGGTGCTTCTACTTAATGAAGCTCATAAATCCCGTTATTCAATTCATCCGGGTGCGACCAAGATGTACAATGATTTGAAACAAAATTATTGGTGGCCCGGAATGAAGAGGGATGTGGCGAAGTATGTGGAAAAATGCTTGACATGTTTACAAGTCAAAGCGGAGCACCAGAAACCATACGGCAAACTCCAACCGTTAGAAATTCCGGTTTGGAAATGGGAACATATTACAATGGACCTATTAACCAAGTTGCCTAAGACGAATCGTGGGTTCGATGCCATATGGGTAGTGGTGGATAGATTGACGAAAAGTGCTCACTTCATTCCGATCCGTGAGACTTATACGTCAGAAAAGATGTCAGAAGTTTACACTAATGAAATAATAGCACGTCATGGGGTGCCGGTATCCATCGTGTCTGATAGGGATACCCGGTTTACTTCGAATTTCTAGCGAGATTTCCAAGAGCAAATGGGAACCAAATTGTTCATTAGCACTGCGTACCATCCTCAAACGGATGGACAGAGTGAAAGAACGATACAAACATTGGGGGATATGCTACGGGCGTGTATAATCGACTTTGGAGGAAGTTGGGATGTTCACCTACCGTTAGTTGAGTTTTCGTATAATAACAGCTACCAATCTAGTATTAAGATGGCACCGTACGAAATGTTTTATGGTAGGAAGTGTCGAACCCCGGTATGTTGGGGTGAAGTGGGTCCACGTGAACTCGCCCACCAAGATATAGTACGAGCCACGAATGAAAAGATCGATATAGTTCGGGCACACTTGAAAGCGGCTTGTAACACCCCAAAAATGGGTTTTGTAATTTAAACCCGGTTAATGTAATGGAACGGGTAAAAACACCGTTAGGGGTAAAAGTGAACCCGTAAATGAATATTAACTAGGAATATTAACCTAGTTGAATATTAGTATCGTAGGTATTAAACAAAGGGTTGTAGCCTTATTTAATTAAAACGAAACATGAGGGACCAAAGTGAACAACTTGGAAGTTGTTTTATTAAAACAAAACAACACACACGCATACACACACATCGTGTGTGTGTTCATCCACGAGCAGGGAAGGCTCCCTTGGAGCCAAAACCCTAAACTTCACAACTTCTCTAAATTGAAAGGCTAAACGAAGCCCAAATTCACAACCGAACATGAATTAACGATCACCTCCACAAGGGGATCGTAAGGTATGTCTCAAAACTTAGATTTGATGATCTTGTTTGAAGTGGGTTATGATCAATCCATGAATTTGTATGCAATTAAGCTTGTAGAGGTGTTAGAAACACCAAATAGAACTTGTGTTATGAATAATTTCAAGTAATTGGGTGATTTAGAATGAAACCCATTGCATGAGTGTGAAGATGATGATCATGATGAACTATTGTTAGATGAATTGAAAGAAATATGGTGTTGATATGTTTGATGATTATGTATTAATGATACTTGTTGATTAGTAAGAAGATTTGATGAAATATGAATGAACTAGGAAGATTATGCTTAAACTAGTTGTACATGGTGCTTAGGAAGTAGTACGCACACCAAGTGTTTGATGAAATGTCTAAATGACAATAATATGTGAAATTGTATGCAATTAATGGGTAAACATGTATAGAAGGTGGTATTAATGAAATTGATAGTAAACTAACATGAGGAATGTAATTTAGATATAGTTCATGTGAAGATTATGCTAGGTTGATGTTGAGTATGCTTTATGCTTGTTTGAATTGACTAATGAAATTCATACGTGAGATATGAAATTGATATGATCATTCATACGCACAATCATATATGCTAACAAGAATGTGAATGTAATGACATGTACGGATAGGAGTCATGTCAACGCGGACACAAGCATGGAAGGGCCACGGGCCAAGAAGTCTCAAGTAAGCAAATGCAATTACGGACGCACAATGTAAGTGAATCCCGGACTTACACTTTAGATGTAAAATGTATTGTAGTATAATGGTTATTGTGAATCACGTGAGAAATTATGAATCAATGGAGGTAATAAGTTAAGTTTACGGTAAATGAGTCGAAAGTGGTTAGAAATTGTTCTATTAAATATATGTAAGAAAGAAGCTTACACAATGGTATTATGCATAAAGATGAAATAAGTAGTTATACGCGTAGATATGGGTTAGTTGAAAGTAAGTAAGTGAGACTTGTTATGTGTATACAAGGTTATGTTTGTATGAATGAAATCTAATGATGCTAACCGTTTTCCTATTTAGAATGAAATGGGAATGCAGGTATACTAGTGATGGAAATTGAAGGTAGACACCGAATTTCAATGCGGGTGGTTCGAATGGATGGATGAATGGACTATCATAAGCGAAAACATGATATGTTGACGTCTAATTATGAAATGTTTAGATTTTATATATATTATGTTACCGGTTGCTAATGATGAGATTGAATGTGGTGATTGCAGGTTGTACAGGGTTATGGATGTTTCATCAATAAATGTACGCGGTTGAAGATCGAGTCAAGGCATGGATTGTACGTGGGTGTGTATGTGGTCACTTAAATTGATATATGTATGTTAGTTTTAATTAAATTATAAAAAGGGATTAATGTATTTAAGTGAAAGAAAGAATATCATGAAAGAAATTTTAGGTATGTATTTTTCCGCTGCGAATCTTAGGTTAAAACGTGTTAGGGTGTAACACGGCTCAAGACAGGCAAAAGGCGTATGCTGATAAAAGGAATAGGCCAATCGAATTCCAGGTTGGCGACATGGTTATGCTAAAAGTTTCCCCATGGAAGGGCGTTATTAGATTTAGAAGAAGGGGGAAGCTAAGCCCGAGGTTTATTGGTCCATTTAAAATCGTTGAAAAGGTCGGCAAGGTAGCTTACCGCCTTGAGCTACCAGAGGAACTAAGTGGAATTCATAGCACGTTTCACGTGTCACAATTACGAAAGTGCCTAGCGGACGAAACAACTTATATCCATTACGATGATATCGAAGTGGATAATAGTCTGAATTATGCTGTGAGACCGGTGGAGATTTTAGATCGAAAGGTCAAACACTTACGAAATAGACAAATCGACCAAGTCAAAGTCAAATGGGAGCATAGGAAAGGTTCGGACACTACGTGGGAGTCCGAAGAGGAGATGCGACGTCTCCACCCTACATTATTTGGTACGTACTTCGGTTTCGGGGACGAAACCCTTTTAAGGGGGGTGGACTTGTAACATCCCGAAAAAAATGCAAATTATTTAATTAAATATAAAGTTGATAAATAAACTAGTCAACTAACTAGGATTTTATCTAACCCAATTAGGTGAAAGCCTTGTAGTAACCTACAAGTGGGTTAAAATGCTACATTTGAACCAAAGGAAAGTCTAGGGACCATTTGTGTTCAAAATGAAACTAGAATTTATATAATCAAAAAAATAAAACACAAACATTGTCTGTGTTCTTGGTGGAGATCGACCAGGAGCGACCCCAAGTCCATTCAAACCCTAGTCAGCATAAAAACTCTAAATTGAAGGATCAAACTCAGTCCAAATCAAAATCCGAACATAGATTATTGATCCTCATCACAAGAGGATCACAAGGTATGTAAAATTTTGATAAATCTCTCAACTTGAAATTCTCATGAATTGGGAAAAAATCTGAAATTTGGTTTGCATGTGCATGTTATGATGATTAAGGAACAACTATAGTGTCTAGGGACAAACCCTAGACCAATAGAAGTTGAAATCATAAGAAATTTTGATGAATCCATGAACACCATTGTAGGTGATTAGTGGGTTAAGTGTAATTTGATGAACACTAGGAAATAGATTGTTAATCTAGTGTAATTTGGCAATTTTGAAGTGATTCCAGAAAATTTGAAGTTATCAATCATGTAAAAAGGTTGAATGATGTGAAACTAGGGCTAAATAATAGATTAGAGATTTGATGTTTAATCTTGTAAAAATCCGCCCATGAAGTGTTTGTTGAAATGCCTCTATGAAGGCTTAAAAACTGAAATTTCCAAGTTAAACGCATAATCATGATGTTTTGGTGTATTATGCGAATTACGAATTAAAGAGAGTTCTAAACGTATCATATATGAACTCTATAGGAACGGGCGCGGGAGCGTCAAGCGGACAAGCGGGTTGCGAACCACGTTTGAAAGGTCTACTTTGAAGGTACGTAACTTGATTGGTTACATTAAGTGAGTCGTTGATAAGTTTTATAAATCTGCGTTGAATTTATATTGATTATGGTTGTATGTGAATTAATAGACTTAGTATAGTAAACGAACCAATTGGTAGTCATCATAAGTGGATGCTTCCACAAGATGAGCCAACGGGTCTATTTGTTGTGAAAATTGTAGTTTTAAACATTCTAGTAGTCGTTAATGGCGATAATAATCACAAAGGCATTAAACCATGAAATTGGTAAATAAAATGCGGGTGATAATAAGCCCCGGATGTTGGGCATAAGGCGCCATAGGTTTATTAGTTAAATGGTAGTAAAATGTGTAAGGTTAGAATGGGTCGAATAATTACATAGTGACATATGGTCTTTCGGTCCGTAAATTAAATTTTGGGTATCAAATTTATATTAGTTATGTCGGTAATGAATTTACAGACATATAGGAAGAAAAATCACTTAAAACGGACTTACGAGTCAAAAGTTATGGCCAAACGAAGTTAAAAACTGGATTTTCCGGAGCTGGCAGCAAATGCAGCTCACAAAACTGGAGCTGCTGGAAAACGTGACCCCCCGCGCCACGCGGAAGGCCACATGAAACACTCCGCGACACGCGGAAGATCCTCGCGGCCCGCGTAACACCCATCGCGGGGCGCGAGCGACCAGAGTCAAACCGAGTTGAACCTAACATTAACCCGAACACCGAACCCGAGCCGCACCGAACTTTTACCTAAGCTGAAAACCCGAGGCCAACCCCACTCTCGAACCAAACATTGCCCGACTATGAGGCGGTACAGCCGCCATCTCAGGTGTTGCCGCTAGCTGCCACCGTCGGTCTCCTCGACTCCGTCATCGACATAACGGGCAGCAACATTTCAACATCATTCATTGGAACAAAAAGAATGAAAATGAATAGGACAGGGGAGTGTCTAACCGTGAACTCATCGGACCAGAAGGGCACCACCACCGCCGTCACCGCCGCCGTAGCGGCGACGTCGCCGTGCAGCAGCCCCTCTTCCTCTCTCCAGTCTCTCTCTCTCTCTCTGCTTCTTGCCGTCGCCGTTCAACTCCACCGCCGGGATTCTCCACCTCCGTCGCCGTTCACGATGGAGCTTCTGTCAGAAAACGAGGGTACCGGGGGGTGTCGTCGGAACATACTATCGCCGCCACTGGGAGGGGGGTACTTGAGTTGTCGGCTGGCTTGCAAGAGGAGGTGAGGGTGTGCTGTGTTGTGATTGAGAGAAGAGTTGGAGAGTTAAGGGTTTTCTAATGTTGAAGAAGAAAGTGAGGTTCTGTGTGTGTATACTGATATGTTGCAAAGAAGGGAATTAGGAGAGAAGAGATGATGTGTGGCCGTGGATTTTAGGATAGGGTTTTATAGAGATCTTGTGGAGATCTTACAAGATTTTGTAGAGAAAATTTGTGAAATCTTGAAAAGATTTTATAAAGATTTTGTAGAGATTTAGTAAGATTTTATAAGATTTCATAGAGATCTTGTATATTATGTGTAGGTTTAGGCTTGTGGGTTTTGGGCTTGGGTCCAGTGCCCATAAGCCCATCTCATGTGTAAGTGGCCCGTAATTCCTACGAGACCCGTTTTTAAAACCGAAATCACCGTAGCCTAGTAAAATAATATTTCAGAGTTAAAAACGTGTAAAAAAAATAATGTCGGTATCCGTCGTAGTCACGTTAATCGTCTGTTAATCACGTAATTAGGAGCCGTAAATCACCGGTTGTCACATATTAACTGATAATCGACCCGAGAAGACACCCGAACCGAATCTAGTAGGGTTGAAAATCGGTTCCAATATTTATAATATAATCAGTTCGGGTCGGTCCAACAACAGGGTAAAAATCGAGATCAAACAGCTGGAACCGATTTATTAATGATGTAACATATAGGTTTTTTTTTGTTTCGGACTTTTGACTCTAGATTATGTAACAGCTGGAACCGATTTATTATGATTTTTTTATTACCTACTTAACTAATTCATGGCAAAAACAATCCATCATTCATCATTCCTTTTTTTGACCATTAACTTACATTTGTTTGGTATTATGTTTGAATTCCTTGATATTTTTTGGATGTTTGGATAATTTGAATTATAAAGTTTTTGTTTACATCTTTCGATGTTTTTCTGCGTTTGGCAATGAAAATAGGAAATATATCACACACATCAACATTTGGTAACATGTTTTGTCAAATATTTCTTTCAGACATGTTCACGAACACTTGGTATGCAAAGACTTTAACTATGGATATTAGACATTATCATGAAACATAAACAATCCATGAAGCTTAATTAACTTGCAAATTTAGTAATTATCATGAAACATAAACAATTATATATCACAAAGGTATTTACAGGTTGTTAAAATAAATTCAAAGTAGGCTTAATATTTAACAATGAATAACAATTAAAGGAATTCAAACATAGAAAAAAACAATGTAATGAAATTCATACCTTTAATTTGATTGAATGGATTGAAATTAAGGACCCCATTGCTTAATTCCTAAATGGCATACACGATACACCCTAGTTTAATGAGTCATTATTGGTCGTTCATATGTTTTCTTTGTACAGTGGCTTCAACTCATAGGTTTTGAACATGAGACACATATAGGGTCGGGTATTATACTTGGGACCGAGATACCCGATATGATAAATAACCGGAACCGACCCTATATTTAGTGTATGTAAATCGGGTATGATATTACAGTCGAGTCGGTTCCCGGGTTGGGTCCGATCGGTTCGGGTAATAACAAATGCTCAACCCTAATCTAAACACCGAAAAGAAGGACCTCAGAAGAAAAAAAAATCATGCGTCCGCCACTGGACTACACCCTAATATCATCGCATGAGACCGTGGGGTATGGTGGGGCTTGGGTTGGGCTTGGGTTGGGGCATTAGTTGACACGTGGCTTGGGGGGCATACATGGGGCGACCCACATTCAACACGGTATGGTGGGGCGGGGGTTTGGGGTGTGAGTTTGGTGGGCTTCGCTGGGCTGACCCGCAGGGCTGTTTGTTTTAAAACAACAAATTTAATTTTTTTAATGTTTTTAAATAAAGAAAATTACATAAAAAAATTCCTAACTTTTATATTTGTTTTTTATCTCTTCTCTCATGTCCAAGACTAGTTGCAACTCGTCACCCTGTAGGTGATCAATCGGCTGGGATCAAATTTTCAAATCATCCCGTCTTTGTTTCAGGGCATCTCTAGCGGCATCTCTAGCTTCTTTGCTCTTTCGTTGTTCTGCCCTTTGTTGTTGGAAGACGTTGAATGTATCTAACTTGCATGCAATGTTGTCACACCCCAACCGATGGCGGAATCATCGGGGCATGGCACTGAGCGAAACAGATTGTCCAGAAGTTTCCATAACAACTATCAATACTATTCAATTTAAATAATACGTCCCATACCGTATCTCAAACAGCAAAGTAATTATCACAGACATAAATCCAGTCAAATATTCTGTTCCGAAAACTCATATTCAAATAGACAACAATTGTTTATCTGCTTCTAGAGACCCCTGATTCGTTATCTACAGACAACTATTTGTTGGGCTCTAGAGCGTTATTCTAGCTTCAAAATCCTACCACATATGCATCCTAGGCACCTGTCACATACGTTAAAATAAGGTCAATACATAAAATGTAAAGGTGAGCATACAATTTTGATAATAGCATATGGAGTTCGAATTCGTTTACGCATAACCAGCACGTACACATAGTTAAATGAAGCACGTTAGTTATCGACATAGATCCATCGATACCAATGACTGCGGGTTGACTGCCCGAGGCAATTCGCAATACATGATTACCACCGTAATCCATGCAAGTAATAGATTCTTAACAACCCCCGTGTGAACGGGTGCTGAGTCCAAACTATAGTACTATCGTTGCTAAGGCAGGTAGACAGCATTCCATGTGTAAACATAACAAACAAGCATTCATAAGCCACGTATAACATGCATTAACGGTTAGCATTCAAATAGTTTGAGTAGTGTGATAGTTGTAATTTGAATATTCGTAACGTATGTAACACCCAAAAGTGCTTAAAGCAAAAAGGGATCGAGTATACTCGCAGCGATTAATGGATTGAAGGGAGCGCTTAGCGAGTACGGTTAGCCTGAATAGATTTGATAGCATAACGATAAGTGAAACGTAAAACGGAAAACAAGTGTTGGAGAGTCGGACAGCTGGTCGATCGGACGGTTTCCAGATCGGACGGCTGACCGTTCGGTTGACAGTCTGCTCGGACGGCTGTCCGGTCGGTTGGTAGGCCGATCGGATGGCTGTTCGAGTGGATTGTTTCTTCCTTTGAGAAGGTGTGTTTGTGTATGATGGTTTGACTTTTGAAGTTTTCGTTGTAGCATTTGAAAACATTGAAGTACCTTTACCTTTCAGGTCGGTCGATCGGACGGTTGTTCGATCGCCCGGCAACCCAATCGGTTAGGCATTCAAATGAATGGCAATGTTCGGTTTTTAGGTCGGACAGGTGTTCGATCGGACAGGTCAACAAGTCAAAGACTTTAATGAAGTATGGTGAAGTGGATCGGATGGTTGATCGATCGAATAGCACAACCGCTGTTCGATCGGACAACAGGGTGTCACCTGATCGGACGGCTGTTCGATCGGGTGGCACTTCTAGTGCATTGGACATGTTGAAAAATCGATTAAGTATTGAAGCATAGTATCTCATGATCCAAAGAGTAATCCGATCAGACAGGTGTTCGATCGAACAACAGTTCGTTCAATACTAGTCTCCAAAATAGCTTGGTTGTGTGGGACCATGTGCTAGCCGATCGGCTGGTCGGACAGAGGTTTCCAAAAGTGGAAAGAATGACAATGACATGGGTATTTATAGGATGACAAAAGGGGAAAGGGCTGGCCGATCGGCTAGGCAGCTCGATCGGACAGCAGTCCGTTCGGCTGGCTGTTCGATCGGCTGGGAAGCCTGATCGATCAGTCGCCCTTTCGAGTGTTTCGCGCGACGATTTTTGATGTCTCGATTTCGATTGTGAGCGGTTCGATGCGATAGGGTTTCCTAGTCAAATTACTTTTAGTCCCAAACACTCATATCTCGCGTAATCTATTTTCCACCATCTATCATAGTTCGTTCACGATTCGATTTTGATTGCACTTCGAGTTAGATTTCGAGTTTCGATTGAGTTCGCTTGATTATCACAACATAACATAAGTAAACATGCACAGGTAACACGTAAGGCACACACACACGTATAATAACAAATAAAAGTACGTAGCTCGAGTTGCGATTTGATGTCGATTCGATTAGCATAGCTTGATTATTGATTAGTTAACTTTATCGCATTGTTACTTCCTATAATTCACAGTCGTAGGTCGATTGAATAACGATTAACACACATTGATTATTGTCATTAACAACACTTACTCCACATAATACGATAAAAATGAAGAAGTTTCTACGAGTCAAGTTGTGCGAAATCGGTCATTGACTTGACCTTGACTTTGACTTTGACTTGTGAAAACACGGGGTGTTACAACCTCCCTTGTTTAGGGAATTTCGTCCTGAAATTAAGCTGGAAGCTATACAACGCCGTGACAGAACACACAAGAATGTACTAAAATCGGTGATTCTATTATTTGATATGGAATCGTACAAGTATTAGAATCACATTGTCTACTTTCTCTCTCTAGCTTCACTCTTTAAACAACTGCGGGTACTTAGCCTTCATGTCGCTTTCGAGTTCCTAAGTGAACTCTGCGCCTCGTTTGCCTTCCAATCGGACCTTCATAATAGGAATGCGTGAGCGTCTGAGCTGCTTGGTTTTGCGATCCATGATTTTGACAGGCTTTTCCACGAAGTGTAATGTTTCGTTAACTTGTAGATCATCGAGAGAGACATGTAAGTCATGGTCGGCTAGGCACTTTCAGAAAGTCGGGTGGACGTTACTAAGTTCCTCCGGTAGTTCGAGTCTGTAGGCGACTTTTCCGATCCTCTCCAGGATCTTAAAAGGTCCACCGTATCGAGGCGCGAGTTTCCCTTTCTTGCCGAATCGGACCACACCCTTCCAAGGTGATACCTTTAGGAGTACGTGGTCACCGACGCCAAATTCACGGGGCTTGCGCTTTTTATCGGCGTAACTTTTCTGTCGATCCCGAGCTCTCGCCAGATTGTCTCGAATTTGGAAAATCTTGTCTGTCGTTTCTTGTAGTGGCTCCGGACCGGTTAGTTGCGAGTGACCAATCTCGTGCCACACAATAGGCGATCGACATCTTCTTCCGTATAATACCTCGAATGGTGCCATTTGGATGCTAGAATGATAGCTGTTATTATACGAGAATTCGACCAATGGCAGGTATTTATCCTAATTACCATCGAAGTCTAAAACACACGAACGGAGCATGTCTTCAAGAGTACGGATCGTTCTTTCAGTCTGACCGTCGGTTTGGGGGTAGAAAGCAGTACTTAGATTTAGCGATGTACCGAGTGCCGTTTGAAATGTTTCCCACAATCGTGAGGTAAACCGAGCATCACGGTCAGAGATGATGTCACGAGGCGTCCCATGATTACAAATGATCTCGTCGGTGTAGATTCGGGCTAATCGTTCTACCTTGTAGTCTTTTCGTATTGGCAGAAAGTGAGCTGATTTAGCCAAACGGTCGACCACAACCCATATGTTGTCGTGACCTGATGACGTGTGCGGTAGCTTGGTTATGAAGTCCATGGCTATACTTTCCCACTTCCACATGGGAATTGGTGGTTGTTCAAGTAAGCCAGAGGGTCTTTGGTGTTTGGCCTTGATTCTAGCACAAGTTAGGCATTTTTCGACGTAGAGAGCGATATCCCTTTTCATACCCGGCCACCAGTACCTATAACGAAGATCCTGGTACATTTTGTCGGCACCTGGATGGATAGAATACCGGGATTTGTGGGCTTCGTCCATCAGAATTTGCCGTAAATTAGTTCGCTTAGGAATCCAAATTCAGTCTAAGAAGTGAAATATCCCGTTCGATTTGCTCACAAGCTGGGCTCCATCGTGGTAAATTCTTTCTCTCTTCAGAGTGCGTTCGTTAAAGCATGCATGTTGAGCGTCGCGGATGAGGGTTTCGAGATCGTGTTGGGCTTGAACATTACGAGTGCTAAGCAGATAGCTCCGTCTGCTGAGTGCGTCGGCAACAACATTCGCCTTGCCTGGGTGATAACGGATCTCACAGTCGTAATCATTGAGAAGTTCTACCCATCGGTGTTGACGCATATTAAGTTCTTTCTGATTAAAGATGTGTTGCAGGCTCCTATGATCGGTGAAGATCGTACACTTGGTACCATACAGGTAGTGTCGCCAAATCTTTAATGCAAAGACAACTGCGCCTAGCTCGAGATCATGGGTTGTATAGTTCTTCTCGTGAATCTTGTCACACCCCTTTCTGCGGCGGAAGCACGAGGTGTGATCATGAAAGGTTCTCATTGCATACGAAAGGTAAAGATACTACATGCTCATGAAAATAACTTCAATTACCATATTTCGATAACATAAGTTAGCGTTTACATCGCGAGTTAACTTAAAACATTGTCTTAAAAGGGTTTACAACTTTATTTAAAGATAAACATAGGCGACATCCACGAGCATGGGTAAGACCGCGCGCACATCCACTTCTAGTTACCTAAAATACATGTGAGTTTGGAAAAACGTCAACATAATGTTGGTGTGAATTCATGCAGTTTTGTGTTTAACGCTTGTATACTTTGTATAAAAATCATGGTATGTATTTGTTAAATCACGTATTCAAGTGTAAATCAAGTATTTCCATATGTATCAAGTGTTAATGGGTTGCAAAGCCATTAACATGTGACACGACATAGGAAGTCACTAAACCATAGGCATTTTTCTATAGTCGATTCACGACTGAGACACAAAAACACTACTTGGTTCTAGTTGTCACCAAGAGTGGGGCTGCCCTGAACCCATTAGATCTAACCTTTTGTTCTGCGGTCTAAGTATGTACACGATTAATGGTGCTTATGGTACCCTATTCGTGACACGATTTCTCGTATCGATTCTTGGCACTAGTTGTCGCCAAGATTACTTCTCGTTTTAGTACATATCATACCATTTTGTAAATACTGGAGTATTAGTAACATGTATTTCACCCCCGAAGTTAAAAATCTGAAAACAGTTAAGAGAAAAGGGGGAGCATGAACTCACAACTTTGTGTTCCTGTGCGTCGTAAACTTCACCGGATTTGCTTACTTAACGTCGTAACCTATACGCGTTTTCTTAACGTTAGTCACTAGACTTGTATCGCACAAGTACAGTCACTCTCTTTTGTATTTGCATTGTTGTGTTAAAAATATTTCATATTTTTAACTAAGTATTTTACTTATATTAGTTTCTCAAGATTTAATATAAGTATTCTGTATTTTGCACTTTGCACCCGAATTATGTGTCTTGTATGTTGTATGTGTATTTTTATGTTTATACTCCTCATGAGTATTTAGTGTATTTTTAAGTCTTAATACACTAGCACGTATAACACACACTATATACACTTAGCACAAAAGTTGGTGATAAAATAATAGATATTTTTCTCTCAAAAATATACATACTTATATCCATTTTTATTCTTGAAGAAATCCTCATTTCTTATCAAAAAAAATTAGGGAAACCTTAGTAATGTTTGTAGGTATATTTTTAGGGGATAAGTTTCTCAAAAACTTATATTTTTCTAAGTGTCAAAATTTATAAAAATTTTGGCAGAGTTTCCCCTAAAAATGGAGGTTTCCCATGTTTTCAAAACATGTGTTTATTTTCTTTTAAATCGTCAACAATTTCCTCATTCAACAATAAACAATATGCAACTAGTTAAAATAGATATAATCGCAGAAATACATGAACTTGTGGTTTTTCCAAAATAGGTAGTATCCTTCCATTATTTTTAGTGGATCTTTGTATAGATCAACTTCGTTTCTTGAAAGTCTCGTTTTTAAAGAAGTTACATCTTTACAACTTCCTGTCAATATTTACAAAAATAGTTATTTTGTCGAAACCTTGTGTTACACAAGTGTTTACACACTCGTGTGTTTGCTAAAATCATTCTTTTTCATGTAAGATCCGGCTTTAGAAAATATGATTTCTTGGACACTTGGTCCTTTGAAAGTACCGCTTGTATATCCGTAGATCTACTAGTTTTGAACACCATTTCATAAGTAAAATCGATTTTACACAAGTTCATGTTTAGTGTGTGGTAGAGTTTCATCATTTAACCCTTTTTACACTTAAACAAACTCTATGTCATGATCCATGATCACAACTAATCCGGGTTAGACGATGATTCGAGCTACCACATCGTAGATCGGCACTAAATAGTTACACAAAACAAGTCTTACAAGTTTTACACAACATCATAGCTTTTAACCATCATTTTTAACATTTTAGTAGACTTTTAACACTTCATCTTGTAAGTTCATGAGTTTTAACCGTCATAAATTATTTTAACCATTTTAAAATGGATCGAGAGTGTGTTTAAAGCCACTTACTACTAACTCGAGGCTAGGGAAGAAACTAGTCGAAAAATGCGTGGATAAAAGCAACGGGGTGAGGTCCTTCACGTTCCGAATGCACCAAGCTTCCTCGTATGTGATCCTTAACACTTGTATGCACTTGAAATGGCAAGATCAAAATTCGAAAATGATGGATGGATGTGGGTGTGTTCGGCTGAGAGTTCAAAGAGAGGGAGAGAGATGTGTTGTGATGTTATGTGTGGTGAAATGAACATGATGGATCTTGGTGGTTACTTATAGATAAACTCAAGCACAATTAACCAAAGGATTATATCTCTAGTTGATATTAGACATAGTTGATTTAAATAATCAACAAGTACAAAGGGTGTCCCCTTGGGGACGAGTTCGGTTGGGGGGGGGGGGGTTATCCGGTTGGTTTCCAACTAATAGTTAGGTATTAGTTAAGTTAAGTTGAAGGTTAACTCGGTTACTAGTGTGTTGTGCATTATAGCGGGTGTTAGGGTATCCGGGAACCCTAACTAGCTCAGAAAAATAAAAACATTTCTTCTAGCAATATTTTGGTGTTTCGGGTAAAGTTCCGGTTGTTCAGTTAGGTACCGATTCGTTAAAGTGCTAAATTGCACCTTATAGTGTCTTTTAAGTACCTTTCTTGTACTCTTTCAATTCCCAACGCTTAGGGAAATATTCTGGATAATAAAACGACATTTCTGCAAAATATTCATGTGTTTAAATGCTGAATTATTGCTGAATTATATAAATTATGCACTTAAAGTGCGTTTCGGGTGCTTTTTAGTGCTTATTTTTGCTTTCGCAATGTATATATATTAAACCCTTGTATGTACTCTTGGGTTTTAATGCATTCTTGTTGTCGGACCTACACCTAGGCTCCAATTTTATTGTCTGACTGCTTTCTGCAGTTCTGTTGACACAGTGTGTCTTACCGGTGAGTTTACTAGTATTTTTGACGCAACGCCCTCGTTTATGCATTAAGCAATATTTTGTAGTATACAACGTGCATGAATTCACTTGTTTAGTATGTGTTCAGATAATGCTGACAATTAACTCATAATTGCAGTCATTAACTAATGATTAAAGTGTACGGAAATTACCGGTTTGGTGCCAGTTGTCACATTCTCCCCCCGTTAAAAGAATTTCGTCCCGAAATTCAGACTGAACTAACTCTCGCTGGAGTCTTCTTGAATAGGTGGGGATACTTTTTCTTGAACTGGTCTTCACGTTCCCATGTGTACTCGGGTCCGTGCTTAGAGCTCCAACGTACTTTGACAAGTTTTACGCTGCTCCTCCTGGTCTTGTTGACTTTCCAGTCGGTAACCTCAACGGGTTGTTCTGTAAATCGGAGGGCTTCATCAATATGCACTTCATCCATCAGGATGATCACGCTTTCTTGTGTTGGACTCTTCTTCAGGTTGGATACATGAAACGTATCATGTACTCCATTAAGTTCTTCCGGTAACTCCAATTTGTATGCCACGGTACCAATTCTTTTCAATATTCTGAATGGTCCGATGTATCGTGGATTTAGCTTTCCGCGCTTTCCAAATCTGACTACGCCCTTCCAAGGTGAGACTTTTAACAATACTTTGTCTCCCACCTTGAATTCTACTGATTTTCTTTTCGGATCAGCGTAGCTCTTTTGTCGATCTCGAGCCGCCTTAATGCGCTCTCGGATCTGCGCAATCTTGTCGGTTGTCTCTTGTACAAGTTCAGGACCAACCATACGTTTATCTCCGGCATCTGCCCAACATAAGGGCGATCGGCACTTGCGGCCATACAGAGCTTCGAACGGCGCGGTTTTTATGCTCGTATGATAACTGTTATTATAGGAGAACTCAATTAACGGTAGATGAGTATCCCAGCTGCCGCCTAGATCCATAACATATGCGCGAAGCATATCTTCTAACGTTTGTATAGTCCGTTCGCTCTGGCCGTCTGTTTGCGGATGGAATGCCGTGCTCAGATCTAACTGAGATCCGAAGGCTTCCTGAAATGATTGCCAGATTCTTGAGACAAAGCGTCCATCTCTGTCTGAAATGATTGAGATTGGCACTCCATGACGTGCCACAATTTCTCTTAAGTATATTTCAGCAAGCTTTCCAGTGTTGTCTTTTTCTCGGATCGG
>JARYGA010008746.1:0-47065 GCA_030545235.1 Helianthus tuberosus | reverse complement strand
ATAAACTTGAAAGTTTATTTAATAAAACGAACTTTAAAAACAAAACACACACATTTGTGTGTTCTGTTCGATTCCAGAGAGCTCCCATGGAGCCAAAACCCTAACTCTATCAATATCATCAAATTGAAGGCTCAAACGAAGTCTAAATTCACAATTGAACGTGAATTAATGATCACCCAAGCTAGGGGATCATAAGGTATGTAAAATTTTGATGATTTGTGAAGTTGTGAAATTTGATAAATCTCGTAATCTGCGAATTTGGGATGAATTATAGAAGCTATGGCTGAATTAATGATGTATATGTGCTTAGGAACGAAACCCTAAGTGAAAATTTTACATATAAGGCTACAAATTGCATGACTACATGATTTACCACACTAGGATAAGTGGGTTTTAATCATATGATGAATATGATGATATAACTATGATTAGAATCACCATATATGATAGTAATCAGGAAATACTTGAACAAATTGTGTGTTTGAGCATATGATCATACTTGCTAGGAATTTAATTAGTATGATAAAATGAAAATGATGATATAGTATGATTAAATTGATGTTTGATATCATCATGTGTTAATCAAATGAAATTCGATTACAATAAAATGAATTCATAAGTAGTTAAAACGGTAGCCTAAAAAGGATGCTTACCGTATAGTGAAAAAGTAATAAAACGAATAGTTAAGCTACATCATGCAATTACTTTTGTCAACAGACAGTTTGACTTTTTAAAGTCAAAATGACCAATGATATGATCGAATGATAATTTCAACATAAAGATCGTAGGATGGAATAGTCGTGAATGATTATGACTAGTCTAACCATCTTACAATTTATAATGATAGTTTGAAGCTTGACAAGCTAGGTGAAAGCCTGGGAAGGAAGGGGGTCAAACGAATCAGAAATGACGGAAAAGCATGCTCTGGATGCTAGGTAAGTAAAGCTTACACTCTATTTATTTAATACCTATTGGTTTTATAGGTTATGAATAATAAAGTCTTGTTTGAATTATGATGTTCCGACACGACATGTGCGGTTCGGAACAAAAGATAATGATATTAAACCAGGTTTAATGATTAAAAAGAGTTAATATGATTATTTAGTCGTGCAATGACTAATAAATAGCGAGTTTTGAATGATTACCCTATAAGGTAAACTAATACAAATAATAAAGGTAAAACGGGAATTCGATCACTCGTTGACGATTACCGTTAGTTTGTGAAAGACACTTTATAGCGTAAGTTATAATGGGTCAAAAGAGTAAATAAATGACTTATAAGGAAAATGACCGTACGGTGTAAACCGGAGCGAGTCATGTAGACGAGATAGTAATAAACATCATCTCGCCAATAAATTCGGTTACTTAGACTAAACAGGTCAAAAGGTGAAAATATCACCCTTTGACAATAACGACTAATGGTTTGTCGAGTTGTATGATTATAGGAATAAATATCGAATGGATATTTACACCGCTATTACTTAGCGACTATTAAGGCAAGGTATCAAAACGGGTCAATATATTGATCCGAATCAGGTATGTATAATGGTTCAACTCATCATTTAGAACTTGAGGTTCTATAAGAGTTAAACAAGGTAAAAAAAATTGGACATTCGGTTCTCTTATAGGTAAACCGGATAATTTAAGTTATAATCATGATGTTTTAGAAACATAATAGTTTCTAAACAAGATTATAGTTAAAAGGTCAGATTTTGGGTCAAACAAGTAGTTAAAAGTCCTTCATCGTAAAAGAATGACTAAAATTGACTAAAACGCCCTTGTAAGCTAAATTGAGCAAACGACCCTTAAAGGTTGTTTGGAAACAAGTTTTATAAGTAAATAAATACTTCGAATAAGTATCTAAAAGCGAAAAATGTAAATTTATGATCAAATGACCCTATATGAGTCTTTGCCGTAAAATGATAATCGGGGGGCTAAAACTTGGAATATATAGATCTCCACATTAAATCCACCACACATATAGTTGTGGTGGAAGATAAATTGATAAATAATGTGGAAGTACAATGCTAGAAGCGAATGGGTATGAATTATGCAGAAAAGTGCTTAAATACCCTTAACGGGTCAAAATAAGCGTTTAAGTCAAAACAGGTTTAAGAAGGTATATAAACCCGTGATTTGAACCTAATATGATATGAAATATCAAAAATATAAGGTTCAGGAGTAATTGAGATCAAACAAACCTGTTTGTTTTGATAAATACATGAATGGGTCAAAACCTTATAAAAAGGGTAATAAGCCGAAGGCTTAAAAGTTTAAAATTTTGTTAATCTGAATGTCGGATTTTAACTCCATATGATGGAGGTTTAAATTACGATCACGTAGGAAGAAACGTGAGTCAAATCGGATAAAAAACGTGCAAGTTATGCTCGTTTTCGTAAAAATGAGTTTGGCTGGAAAATGCAGCATTAAGCTGCAATCTTTCTGTCGAATTGGAGTCCTCGCGCCGCGCGATGGCTGAAGCCAATCACGGTCGAGGCCCGCGACACCTGTCGCGTCACGTGACGTGTGTAATGTTCAGCAACAGTTGTTTGCTTGTTTTGACCCGCGAACTTGCTTAGACATGTTTATACGCCAAATTACTAACTCATTTCATGTTTTATGAAATGTAGATTTTATATGAGGTGCCGATGGACGATCAAGCTCGATAAAGAACTGAACACAATTAAGATTCAAGCTTCCGCGAAAAGTTTCGTCGTCACTTTTAAACGACGAATTTATACATGTTATGTTAAAATGTTTTAAAGTTTAAAATGTTTTAATGAACTCATAATTTCAAGCGTTTTTTGTAATATTAATACATAATTATAGTCGGAAATTATATGATAATCTAATAAAATGGACTAAGGGTCTTACATCGATGATTTCCAGATACATGAGACAAGATTTTGTTGAGGATGCTGAGGATGTATACGCGAAGATGGGTGTGAAAGATGTGGTGGTGTTTAACGTGATGATTGAGGTTGTGAATGGCCACTCGAAAGGGCAGATGAAGGTTCGATCGTTAAACCTTGGTAAGAGCGGCTGGGCGGATCAGATTGCGGGTAACTTTATGGTACCTCGTGCAGAGGCTTTTATTGCGCCTCCTCCGGAGGGTGAAGGTGCGCGGACTCCCCACCCTAGGCCATGTCGGGTTGTGACTCCTGCTAGGGAGGAAGTTATGATTTTTTCCAGTGAGGAGTCGATGGCCTTTTCTGGACACGAGCTAACTCCTCCTCATGTTTTGTATGCAGGTGAGTTGCAGAATCTGGGTGTTGGACAAGACAGTGGCAAGTCCCATAGGGCATTGAAAAAGAAGTCTGCATGTGCGCCTAGTGGTACGAAGAAAAAAAAGGTTGAGCTAGTGGTTGTTCTAGATGTTAGCTCTCGAAAAGGTACGACTCGTGCCAAAAAAGCCTCTTTCGATGATTATGTTATTGTTTCTGATACTCTTGCTTGACTCGATGTTATAGGCAGAAAGAAGAGTAGCAAGCATGTTGCTAGTGTAAGCGCAGCGAGTGCCTCAATGGCGGAAAATCCGACGAGCGCCACACCTACCTCGCTTCCCATTGATGTGGAACAATACATTCACAAGAATTGAAGAAGGGGGCTCTAGCAAAAGGCCCCAGTCTGGAGATGAGGAGCTGGCTGCACCGGCTACGAAGAAAGTATCAGTTGGGAAGGTGCTGACAATCGGTAAGAAGGGTGACTTGCAATCCTTTATGTCGAAAGTCCCTCCCGGTATGTATCCTCTTTTCTCTCGTTCTAGTGTTGTAATGTACGTAATAATTGTATTCCTTGTTGTATGACTAGGTACCAAAGGCGTGCAACCCAAATTTAGATTCATTCGCTCTAAGACTCCTAAGACAGTTGAAGTGTCTACTCTGCCCCCACCCACTAATGCTCAAGCTAAGAATAAGCATGCTGAGGGTGCGCAAAGGGCGCATGATGTGGAGGCAGAGGTTGTTCAGGAAATTGCACTTGTTTTTACTGAGACTGTAGATGTTGGAACTTCGGCCCCCGAGGCCGCCATAGATACCTCTTCATGTGCTGAGAAAGAGTCAGTTAAGGTTGTTGAGGCAACCGTGATTCCAGGTACCTGTGAGCCGGAAAAGGGGCCTGAGAACATAGAAAAGATAGTTGCCGATGAAGAATATTTTTTTTTGTCACACCCCAACCGATGGCGGAAACATCAGGATGAGACGAACAAATCGCTCAAAAGCATCATAGCACTATTGTGACAATATAATTTAAATCAAATTTCATAAATGCTAAAATGTCATACATTGTTCAAACATGACAAAACATAATTCTAATTTCAAACATAGTTTATTTTCTAGGTGAGTTTCTAGTCCACCCTAACTTGCTTCTTCATCATCTTGTCTATCAACCTGCAACATGTATTAAAATAAAATCAACAAAAAGTTGGCGAGTATACAAGTTTGATACATAGCATAGTAGAATAAAATGTTTAAATGTGCTCATATCCAACATGAATAAGATGATACTAGTTAACAGTTGTGCCGAAACGATGTTACTCTACATGCTCAAACCAAAGTTTCCAACGCAATTAAAGTGCCTATCCCAAGAGTCTAGCGGGATGGTTAACATGTTTAACTTAACATTACCTAAAAGAATAGCGGGCGGGGCGTTACAACCTATAGCATATGCATAGTACCATAATTGTTAAGGTAGGCTTGATCGAAGTTAATGAGCATATAGTCATGAAGTGTTTACATTAGCATCACATGTATAACAAGAATCAAACATTTCATGTGTAATTTGGATAGAGTGTGAATAAATAAAGTTTAACGTGTTTGTGAATTTGAATATGAATACAAGCTGCACCCAAAAGTGTTTAAAACGAAAATGGGATCGAGTATACTTACATTGGTTGCGTTGCGATTTCTTGTAACGTACGAGTAAAGACTGAGAATCCAAGGGAACGAACGAGAGAGGTTATCCTAGATATTTAAAATAACACGTCACGTGCACGTTAAAAGTTGTAGGTTAAATATTAATCCTAACATTTAGAGTTTACATATTAATAACTTTTATTTCATTCCAGAGTTTAAATAAATTGGTTGGTTATTTTTGTTATTATCGAATTATGAGTTTTATCGTCATGAAGGATATAAAAACCACTAAATAAATAATCTATACTATATAATAAAAGAAACCTGATTTGGGACAAATGTCATTCAATGAGGGCATTAATAATTTATAGATAAAATTAAAATTTAAAATTAAAAAGATTTAAATATTATATTTGAATTTTATCTTGATTGTACATCTAAAGTCTAATATAAATTTCGTAATAAAAAAAATAAAACAATACCGAAACTTAAGAATTTAAAAAAAATTAATGCTTAATCAAAGAAACTAATAGATAAATAAATAAATAAAAAGACTTATTTGACAATTTTATATAATTTTTAAGTTGATCAGCTGATGTCGTGTGTTTTCAACTTTCAGCAAGTAGTCTTCAAAGCCGAAAAAAAGCATTTCAAAAAATATTAAATGTTTTATTAAGTTTTCAATTGGGCCATGAATCGAATTTTCAAAAGCCCAATGTAATTAAATAATAGAGTTAAATGTGATTTTAGTACATGTGGTTTGGTCATTTTACCAGTTTAGTCTAAATGTTTGAAACGTTGTCATTTTAGTCCAAATAGTTTCAAACGTTGCCATTTTAGTCCAGTCCTACTAATATTATTTAGTTTAATATCTTATATTATAGATAATCCTCCTACTATATATTATTAGTTTAATATCTTATGGATAATTATTATTTAGTTTAATCTCATTCTCATTTATAATATTATTTACTTGAATTAATTATACTTGAACCAAATAGATTTTACGAAACTTAAAATAAAATTAACTAATATTATTTATCATTTATACATTTACGGAGTTTTAAATAAAGGGTTAAATTTATTGAGACTTCGTTAACAAATTTCGCAATAACAGAATAATATATTTTTATCATGAAAACCAAACACGGGGTTTTTTTAAGGATATACATGTTTTATTATTTAGTACAGAAAATTACATCTATTCAAACCGTGTAATGCGCATATTTTTAAAGATGTAATTTTTTTTTATTATTTGGTATATAAAATTACATTTATTAAACCCGTGTTATAAATGAGGTTTTTTAAAGATGTATTATTTTATTATTTGATAAACAATATTATATTTATTCAAGCCATGTAATATACGTGGTTTTAGAGATATAACTTTTTTATTTCGTATATAAAATTACATTTATTCAACCAGTACAATATGGTTCTTATAGATATAACTTTTTATAATTTAAAATATAAAATTATATTTATTCAACCTGTACAATAAATGAGGTTTTTAAAAATATATTATTTTATTATTTAGTATATAAAATTTATTTATTCAACCTCGTGTAATACACGGGGTTACAACCTAGTTATAAATAAAATACTAATAGAAACTTTTAAGGTTTCCTTTATGTAAAAAAATAATACTCAAAATTCCAAACCATGAAAGTATAATATAATTTACAACTATATGAAATAAACCATGTATTTGTGAAATGATACATGTTATCCACTACGATGGACTTTTAGTAATAACTAGAGGTGGCAAACAAAACCCAACTATCATATTTTGGGTTATTTTGGGCCTATTTAAAAAAGAAAATAAGTTAGATTGGGCTAGGGATTTAGTCAAGATGGGTTAGAATGGGTTTTAAAATACCCATCTAAATTTTCACATGGGTCAAGATGGGTTTTTACTCCCTAAACCTAAAACATGCATCTTCATACAACAGACGATAATCTTCGTTTCTGCTGCGTCCAGTACTCCAGTGAATCTTCATACGATAATCCTTTCTAATCATGCTCTCACCCTTGGTGCGATTCGTCTACTGACGAATCTCCATACAGTGAATCACCCTTGGCAAACGAATCTCCATACAGTGTTTGGATCATTCCTTTTTCGAGCTTCTTCCACCCTTGGCAAACGAATCTCCATACAGACGAATTAATTGCAAACGAATCTTCATACAGACGAATCTGCAAACGTTTTGAGTAAGTTATTGAAATTTTTTTATGGGTTTGATGAAATTCAATGTTTTGATTAAGAATTTAGGGTTTTAGTATTCAAATCTTGAAGGGGGTGAGTCAAATTTGGAATTTTTTGATGCTTTTTTGGGTTTTTGTTGATCAATTTAGGTTTTTGGATATTAAAGTCTATAGATTGTTGAAATTTGTATATAGATTGTGGCAGTTGAAATTTGGATATTAAAGTCTATAGATTGTTGAAATTTGTATATAGATTGTGGCAGTTGAAGTGATTAGGGCATTTAGATATCAAATTCTATGGAATTTTACGGTTTGTATATCTAGTGGCAGTTCAAGTGGTTTAGGGTTTTTCTTGGATTTGGTACTTTCTTTGGTTATTGTTATTTTGTTAAGTTGACTTTTAGATTAGTCGATTATCATTGATTCTATAGAGAATGATTAATAGAGTATATTTGTTTATTTATTTGTAGGAGACAAATTATGTCGACTAATCCTGAGTTCGAAGATGAAGTTAGTTCATTCAGTTCGAGTAAAGACCATTCAGTAGTTTGGAATTATTTTGAGAAAATACCACCTGGACAAGATGAGATTAAGAAAGCGAGTTGTAATGGTTGTGGAAAGGTGTTTAAGGCTAACAAGGGAACAACTACTATGAAACGTCACTTACCTAAGTGTTTCTACATTGATGAACCCGGCCCACCAAGAAAACGTGCTCCTTTAGATCAAGCAATGTATCAGAAAAAATTAGCATATTCTATCATTAAACACAACTATCCTTTTAGTTATGTTGAACATGAGGGGACACGAGATTTACATAAATTTTTACATCGAGATGTGACTCCTATAACAAGAAACACGGCGAAGGCGGATGTTTTAAAAATATATGATAGAGAGAAGACGAAACTGAAAGAAAAGTTGCAAAAGATAACTAGTAGAATATGCCTGACCACTGATTTATGGAGCTCTATCACAACTGATGGATATAGTGGCAAACTTTTAGCAGAGTACATGGTTAATTTTTTAGGAATTCGGGGTATTGAGAAAAAGGTGTTTACGATCACAGTAGATAACGCCAAATATAATGATGTTTTGGTAGATTTAATATGTTGATGAAGACGTTTCGTCCGACGCTTTATCAAGGGAGATAATATACTGGTAAGGTTTTTGCTACTTGTGGGATTTAATATGTTGATGAAGACGTTTCTTTTTTTCAGTTTAGATGTTTTAACAGACTGTTATAGGGTTGGAAATTACTTGCTTAATTTTCATGTTATAGGGTTAGAAATTTATCTTTCATGCTTTCATTATATTTTTCAGGTGATGGAAACAATACCATTGATGAAAATTTGATTGAACAGCAAGGGGCTGCCAAGCTAAAATTAAAACGTTGGTCTACAAGGACAACACCGAAGCAGTTGTGCAGAGCCTTAAAATCGCTAAAAGTGCAACAGAAAGCAGTTTTGAAAGAGATGGGATTTGGTTCATTACTTGAAATGAACATTGATGTGGTTAATGGGACCTTGGGACAGTTTGTTGTTGAGAATTTCGATGCTTCTGAATTGGTCCTGAAGCTTTCTTTTGGACCAATCTGTATTAACCGTCAAGTTGTGCATGACATGCTTGGTATTCCAATGGGTAACATTGATTTTTTCTCTATACCTTTAAAGCCTTTAATGGGAGAGGAGGGTGAAGAATCTTTATTAGAGCGTTGGAGATCTCAATTTGATGATAAAACCAGCATTCGTCCGAAGCCTCTGGCTTCTGTTATTCTTAGCTCTGAGGACACCGGTTTGCTTTTCAAGGTTAACTTCTTGTTGCTCTTTGTGAGCACAATGATGGTTAGTGATACGGGGGGTGCATGTACTACATCTTGCCAAGAGGAAATTATTGGTTGGATAAATGAAGATACTGAATTTCAAAATATTGACTGGTGTGGATTATTGATCCACTATTTGAAGATGTGCAAAGATAGTTGGCCACCGAAAGAAAATGTGGAATACCACTTTACGGGTCCCATTACTTTCTTACAGGTAATTTCTAATTCCATTGCCATTTTCACATATGTAATTTCGTATTATTTTCATTTTCACTTGTGCAAATGCTATTGTATTACTTATTATTAGTTGTTCTTTATCATAATGTGGAATACCACTTTACGGGTCCCATGACTTTCTTACAGGTAATTTCTAATTCCATAGCCATTTTCACATATGTAATTTCGTATTATTTTCATTTTCACTTGTGCAAATGCTAGGAAGACGTTTCAAATACCACACATGCATTACGGGGTATGCGAGTTTGATGTAGCCCATTTGATATCTTCGTATCCGAGAATCAACAAACTCGACTCCGCATTGTTCACAAAATTGCGGGTCTTCCTTTTCATCTCCGATTACTCGATAATTTCCACAAGCACAAATTCCACTTTTGATAGGCCCAAAAATTCTTTCACAAAATAATCCATATTTTTCTGGTTTATTGGTTTTGTAATGAAAGGTATAAGGTTTTGTCACCTCTCCAACAATCTCGCCATTAGGCAGGATTTTTTTGGACCAAGTACTTATTTGTTGAGGAGAAACTAATCCAATTCGGAGTTGTTGATGTGTATATCGATCGATCATAGAAGAAAACTTCTGCTTCATTTCGATTAAGCTTCCTTCCTATCGATTAAGCTTCCTTCCTATTAAGCTGGAAAGTCTTCTCAGATACAAGAAAATGATTCAGTTCCAGAGCTAAAGATCGTAGTTCTCGAACGAACAACCGAAAAGATTATGGAGCATCCTCGGGAGTCGGTAATAATACGAAATTACATAAGTGAAAATGGCAATGGAATTAGAAATTACCTGTAAGAAAGTCATGGGACCCGTAAAGTGGCATTCCACATTATGATAAAGAACAACTAATAATAAGTAATACAATAGCATTTGCACAAGTGAAAATGAAAATAATACGAAATTACATATGTGAAAATGGCAATGGAATTAGAAATTACCTGTAAGAAAGTCATGGGACCCGTAAAGTGGTATTCCACATTTTCCTTCGGTGGCCAACTATCCTTGCACATCTTCAAATAGTGGATCAATAATCCGCACCAGTCAATATTTTGAAATTCTGTATCTTCATCTATCCGACCAATAATTTCCTCTTGGCAAGATGTAGTACATGCACCCCCCGTATCACTAACCATCATTGTGCTCACAAAGAGCAACAAGAAGTTAACCTTGAAAAGCAAACCGGTGTCCTCAGAGCTAAGAATAACAGAAGCCAGAGGCTTCAGACGAATGTTGGTTTTATCATCAAATTGAGATCTCCAACGCTCTAATAAAGATTCTTCACCCTCCTCTCCCATTAAAGGCTTTAAAGGTATAGAGAAAAAATCAATGTTACCCATTGGAATACCAAGCATGTCATGCACAACTTGACGGTTGATACAGATTGGTCCAAAAGAAAGCTTCAGGACCAATTCAGAAGCATCGAAATTCTCAACAACAAACTGTCCCAAGGTCCCATTAACCACATCAATGTTCATTTCAAGTAATGAACCAAATCCCATCTCTTTCAAAACTGCTTTCTGTTGCACTTTTAGCGATTTTAAGGCTCTGCACAACTGCTTCGGTGTTGTCCTTGTAGACCAACGTTTTAATTTTAGCTTGGCAGCCCCTTGCTGTTCAATCAGATTTTCATCAATGGTATTGTTTCCATCACCTGAAAAATAAAATGAAAGCATGAAAGATAAATTTCTAACCCTATAACATGAAAATTAAGCAAGTAATTTCCAACCCTATAACAGTCTGTTAAAACATCTAAACTGAAAAAAAGAAACGCCTTCATCAACATATTAAATCCCACAAGTAGCAAAAACCTTACCAGTATGTTATTATTCAGTATGTTAAAAACGTAAGAATCGTTGGATTGTCGTAAGGTGTTTACAGTATTGGAAGGATAATCAAGGGAGATATCCTCAATTGTCTCTCATGGCTCGTGATATATTGAGCATCCCAATCACTACCGTTGCTGAAATAATCATCTTTCAGTATTGGGGGTCGGGTTCTAAGTAAATATCGATCTTCATTACTCTCATCGAATGTTGAGGTTTTGCTATGCACTCGTGATTGGTTGTTTGATTTAGAAGGTATTAAGTTCATTCTATTTATGACTTCATTATGTATAGAATGTTAATTAATATTTTACTCTTTTTGCATATCCAAATGATGAAAACGAGAATGATATTGAGGAAGGACTTGCAGAAGATATTGAATCATTGTATCCGACATATGATGATAGCCACGTTTAGGTAATATTGACTACCATACTGATAAAGTAGTACATGTTTAAAAAATATTTTTTACGCCACCAAACATTATCTTCCAATCACTTTTTCGGGCTACGCTTCTCTTTTCTGGTCTAAATACTAGGGTTGTAATCAAGTTGTAAATGAGTTGGCGGGTTGTAAATGGGTTGGCGGGTTGTAAGCATATTATTTTAATTTTAATTTTAAACGGGTGAAATATTGGTCTTGTTTTGATCGTTATTCAGGTGGACCCGGTGTTGTTAAAAGGGGGTGATGATGATAGGTTAAGAGCCGAAGGTGTGCAGTTCATGAAGGTCGGGTTATTATGTATTCAAGAGGTCACAAAGCTTCGGCCCAAAATGTCCACAGTCATCAAAAAAGTCAATACAAAAAAGTCTACTTCTACTTTTTAATAGTTAGTTGATGTCTAGTTTTTTTTTTTTTTTTGGGTAAAGTTGATGTCTAGTTGAATCATTGTATGCAATATGAAAATTTGACTCCATATCAGTTGTTTTTTGTTCTATTAGTAATTTAGTATCATAGGGCAAACCAGTTTCCTGTTGCTTTCTTTACACTCGTTGAACTAGTTTTTTGGTAATACTTGGATAGCCTGGTTATGTAGCAACAGGTTTGTTGTATTTTTTTTTGTAATACTTGGATAACTATTTTTTTCTGTTATTATCTATAACACTTTTAGTAAGACTGAAAATTACTTTGGAGTTATTTATATTTTTTTGGTAACACTTGGATAGCACCAGCATCAATCAACTTGTTCAAGGTATGAGCCCAAATGGAAGCCCAATGCCAAACTTTTACATGCCAATGGTTTAACCAGGTCAGCATGGACCGCGTCCAGGGGGAAGCCGTGCTGGTGTTCCTGGGCAGCAGATTCAGCAACAGGTTTGTCGTATTTTAATGTTGAGTAATGTTTGGTGAAGAGCTTCAAACTGCAAATGGTTTGTGCCTAATATAATGATAGGCTGATAAAGAAATTAAATTTTATACAGAATTTGATAACTTAACATTTGGCATGCAGTGCAAGGTTGTGATTGCCATTGACTCAATGTTAAGTTACAAAGCTTTTTTTTTTAACTGCAAATACAGAATGGCATTGATTTTTTTTAATTTTTTTTAATTTTTTATTTTTTAATTTTTTTTATTTTAAATTTTTTTTTATTTTTTTGATTGTTTTGATTTTTTTTTTAATTTTTTTGATTTTTTTTTATTTTTTTTATTTATTTATATTTTTAACCTAATGCCCAAATCCATATTGACAAAAACCCATCTTGATCTAAACCCATCCTAACCCATTTCTTAATAAACTCATTCTAACCCAAACCCATCCTAACTCATACCCATCCTAACCCATTACCCAAACCTACCCAACCCACCCATTTTGCCACCCCTAGTAATAACAAACATCCATGTTCTTGTTTAAAAAAAAAGACAAAAAAGATTATCTCATTGTGATTCTTATCTCATTTATTCACATGTACAGGCAATGTTTTAAAAACCGGTAAATACCGGCCGGTTATACCGGTATTACTGTTTTCGGATGTAAATCCGGTCCGAAACACCCCGGTAAGTAGGAGAAACGGCATAGACTTTGTACCGCCGGTAAAACCTGGTATACCGGTTTGAACCGTTATACCGGTATCGTCTCAAGTCTGTTTTTAGGTTAGGATTTTACTTTTTATCGTCCTATCTCTATGTTTACTCTTAGCTTTAACCTAACAACTTTTAATATTTTATCTCCATCGATCAAAATTCAAAACTTGCTTCATCACTCCATCATTCGTGACTTGTTTCAGACTTCCATCACCCCATCATTCGTTCCAGATTTCCATTTTAATCCAATTTTGGATTATTTTTTGTATTAATGTTGTAATTTATAAAATTATACAATTAACTAATCAACCGGGTTGAACCGTCCGGCACAACCCGGTTCAACCGGTTAAACCATTTTTATGCCTAATCCGGTATGATTAAAAAAACCGGATTTTAAAACATTGTGCACAGGTAGTCTTCTCCTTTCTAAAAAAAAGAAAGGACAAACTATCTCATGATATGAACAAAACAAATTCTTAGTTATTATTACTTGAGGTTAGTTATTTCAGCATTTTAATATATACGAGGTAATAAGAACTAAACTGACTTTTTTGAGAAACAAGTATACCGAAACAGTGGGACGTAAGCTCCGGCGGCTTTCGGTTCTTCTGCGACATCTCGAACTCGGGTCGTCTTCTCCGTTCTCCGGCGAAGTCTTGAAGGTTCCGGCGACTGAAGGTTCCTTCCGGCAACGTGTCAGTCTTTCCAGCAAGGTTGCGGTTCTCTCCGGCGATGCTCGAAGCGTAACCGAAAGGTTGTTGTGAGATGTGTGTGAGGAATGAGGGTGTCGAGATGGCTTGTATTTATAATCACATAAAGCGTTGAGTTAAATGCCATTTTAGTCCCTGTGGTTTGGGCCATTTTACCAGTTTAGTCCAAATGTTTGATTTTTAACATGTGGGTCCAAAAAGGTTTCACCGTTGCCATTTTAATCCACTGGGTTAACTTCGTCCATTAATTCTGTTAACGAGAAGGGCAATTCGGTCATTTTATATGTAATTCTGTTAACTAGAAGGGCAATTCTGCCATATAAAATGACCGAATTGCCCTTCTCGTTAACAGAAAAAATAAATGAACTTAACCCAGGGGACTAAATTGGCAACGGTGAAACATTTTTGGACCCACAGGTTAAAAATGAAACCTTTGGACTAAACAGTCAAAATGACCCAAACCACAGGGACTAAAATGTCATTTAACTCTAAAGCGTTTTTTATTCAAGTTTTTAAAGTTGTTAAGGTTTCCGAATTAACACGAGATCAATGTATTCGGTTACAAAAAGGGACTAAGTTAGTGATTGAAATTTAAGAGGAAATGCGGTTTCCTTCGTAATCCCGCAAAATCAGCGATCAATCAAAAGAAGGAAAGAATGAAATAGTTGACTTGGTCCACGTGCGTTTTGGCGGCAAAATGAAACTGAACGAAATGTAAGCAGTTTATAATCACCATTTTGTTTTTGATCAAAGTTTTATTATACTTTCATTAATCGCATAATCAGCCCCTGAACTTCAACTTTAGGAGAATGCCATAATAGTCCCTCTAGTTATTGTGGCAACTTTAACTTTGTTAAATAAAGGTTTCATTTTGTTTACTTTCTACTCTAACTAACTATGTGGATTAACTTGGTTAAGATATATTACCCTAAAACTTTAAACCAAACAAAACTAACTAGATTATATATATATGTATATATATAAATTTTAAATATTAATTAAATAAAGGAATAATTATATTGATAATTAAATTAAAAGTAAAAACCTTTCATCGGTAAAATAATTCACTTAAAAATTTTCGAGGTTTCAAAGGTTAGGATCCTAGTTTCAAAACGGGTCGGATTTCGGGAACCCATTTTGACGGATGTTACGGTCTCCCCTACTTTAGGAGATTTCGTCCTCGAAATCTAAGAGGAAGACTTTAGAAAATATGACATCTAGGGATTTAAAAGAAAGAATATATGAGACTTGATCATAACGTTTGTTTAAGGAAATTGTTTTCGTGAATGCGTCACATAGCATATAGTTTCACATAGCATAACATGAGTTTTCACATAGCATATAAAATGTTCAATTAGTTTCACATTGCATCATCATGAATTTCACGCAGTGTAACTGTAACACCCCGAAAAATATAAAACTTTATATTAGAATTATAAAGTTTAAATAAACGAGAATTTATTAACTAGGAATTTTAACCTAGTTAGTTAATTTCTAGAAATAACTCAAATCTAGGGTTAAAAGCAACTAAATTAAATGTTGATTAAAATGGAAGGGCTTAATTTGTAAAAATTGAAACTTGAGTTTTAATTAGATAAATAAAACAAACCAAACACCCCCAAAAGGAGGTGTTGGTCGTACAGAACAAGAGCAGGGGCGACACCCCCACTTTCAAACCCTAGAATTATACTTAAAATCTCAAATTGGAGATGCAAATCTGGTCCAAACGAAAATCCGAGCTTAGAATCGTGATCCTCATCGCGAGAGGATTGCAAGGTATGTAAAAATTAATGAAAACTCTTAACTTGAAATTCTCATGAATTGGGAAAAATCTGAAATTCTAGTTGCATGTTTGCCTTATGATGATTTAGGAACAACTATGGTGTTTAGGGACAAACCCTAGACAAATAGAAGTTTAAATCATAGGAAATTTTGGGGAATCCATGAACACCATTGTAGGTGATTAGTGGGTTATGTGTATTTGGATGAACACTAGGAAATAGATTGTTAATCTAGTGTAATTTGGCAATTTTGAAGTGATTTCAGAAATTAGAAGCCAACAATCATGTAAAATGGTTGATTTATGTGAAATTAGGGCTAAATGATAAACTAAAGATATGATGTTTAATCATGTAAAAATCTGCTCGTGAAGTGTTTGTTGAAATGCCTCTATGAAGGCTTAAAACTGAAATTTCAAGTTTAAACGCATAATCATGATGTTTGGTGTATTATGCGAATTATGATTTGAAGAGAGTTCTAAACATATGATAAATGAACTCTATAGGAACGGGCGCAGGAGCGTCAAGCGGACAAGCGGGTGGCGAACCACGTTTAAAAGGCCTACTTTGAAGGTACGTAACTTGATTGGTTACATTAAGCGAGTTGTTGATAAGTTTCATAAATCTTATTGTGAAATCGGAATTTGCATGAAATTATATTGATTATGGTTAGAAGGTGAATTAATAGACTTAGTATAGTCAACGAATCAATTGGTAGTCATCATAAGTGGATTGTTCCGCAAGATGAGCCAACGGAATCTATTAGTTGTGAAAATTGTAGTTTTAAGTGTTCTAGTAGCCGATAATGGCGATAATAATCACAAAGGCATTAAACCATGAAATTGGTAAGAAATGCGGGTGATAACAAGCCCCGGATGTTGGGCATAAGACGCCATAGGTTTATTAGTTAAATGGTAGTTAAGCGTGTAAAGTTAGAATGGGTTGAATAATTACATAATGACATATGGTCTTTCGGTCCGTAAAGTAAAATTTGGTTATCAAATTTATAATAGTTATGTCGGTAATGAATTTACAGACATATAGGAAGAAAAATCACTTAAAACGGACTTACGAGGCAAAAGATATGGCCAAACGAAGTTAAAAACTGGAAATTCCGGAGCTGGCAGCAAATGCAGCTCATAAAACTGAAGCTGCTGGAAAACGTGACCCCCCGCGCCACGCGGAAGGTCACCTGGAATGCGCCGCGACACGCGGGAGGTTCTCGCGGCCCGCGTAACTTCTCTCGCGGGGCGCGAGCGACCTGATCCGGAAACTTTTGTTTGTTTTCAATTGTTTTGACCCCAAATTTCGATTATACGTGTTATATTATTGTCAAAACTAACCTTTAATGTGGTTTTGACATTAGGTGATGTTGGTGAACTTACGGAAGGCGATCAAGCATTGATGAAGAACCGAACACTACATTTTGAAGCTTCCGCAATGTTTTAAAACTTTAGTACTTTTGTGTATGGGTTGTAAACACTAGTTTAAACAGTTTTTGAAATGTTTTAACTTAGTCATTAATTGACTAAGGTTGATGTTACTTATGAATTTAGTTAATGCAAGTCATGTTACTTAATCAATATTTTATTTGAAATCGTATAATCTGTTACTAAAAACAAGTAAAATTAGACGGGTGTTACAAGTTGGTATCATAGCTTAAGGTTGTCAACAAAGTGTTCGGTTCAAGCTTGATCGATCGTCCGGTAAGAATTAACTTATTTTGTTAATAAATTATGTATTATGTAAAGAATGAGAAACGAACAAATATGTATGAAAAGAGTGTGTAAGCTCACTCAAATACAAGAAATGCATGAAACAAGAACGATTAAATCAAGTTATGAACTTGATTGAATCAAAACAAGAACGATTAAATCAAGTTATGAACTTGATTGAATCAAAACAAGAACGATTAAATCAAGTTATGAACTTGATTAAATCAAAACAAGTAAAACATGTGTTATAAATGGAATGTTTAACAACCTATGTAAACATTTCAGAAATAGAGATGGCAGATGGAGGTAATGATGATACGGTGCCAAGAGTCACCGAACAAATGAGGGAAGTGATTGCCGAAGAGGTTGGAAAGGCGATCGAAAATAGTTTGTCGGGCTTTATTGATAAAATTCAAAACACAGTTTTATCAATAGTAGAAGAGAGAATCAAGAAATTGGAAGATGATTCAAATTTAGCAAAGGAAAAGCATGGAGGACGAAAGCCTTGTTCATACAAGGAATTCATGGCCTGTAAACCACCAATATATAATGGGGAGGTTGACCCAATAGTGTGCCAACGATGGCTAAGTGATATCGAAGGGGTATTCGAGAGGACCCATTGTGACGAAGATGACTACGTAGCCTATGGTACGGGTCAACTAAGGAGTCAAGCGAAAGATTGGTGGGATAACAAAAAGAGAGAGATCGGTATTGAAGCTGCTAAGGTCATGACTTGGGAAGAATTCAAGACGCCATTTCTTAAGCATCATAGCCCCAAGGCGGTTATGAATAAAATCAAGGAGGAGTTCATGCAACTTAGGCACTAGAGTGAGACCATAGACAAGATTACGGCAACGTTTATGGATAAGATGAAGTTTTGCGATGATCTAGTGATGAATGAAGAACAAAAGATATACTACTACCATAACATGTTGAGTGCTGAGTATAGGGAATTTATCACCCCTTCCAAATACGAGACCCTTACCGAGATCATAAATGTTGCTCGGGAAAGGGAGATCGAACTGAAAAAGAGCATTGAAAGGGGTGAACGGAAAGCACAAGACGTAAACCCAAGCCCTGCTAAGAAGGAACGAACAAACGAAACCGCAAACAAATTTGATACGAAAGGCGGGTCGCCAAGTTGCAGAATCTGCGGAAAGGGTCATAAAGGCGAATGCCGTTACAAGGATAAGTGTAGGATCGGATTGCGACCTAAACGAGTCGTTTGGAAGAGTTCTAATCCGTTTCAAAGGCGGAAACAGAGAAACGGACGTGTAAACAGCTTGTTTCACACTTTAAACCTCTTGTATATTGATTTTACAACCTTTACAATCAGAAGGAAAACCGGCAGCACTTCGGTACACTTGGCCAAAAACTATTACAAATGAAATGTCTACAAGCCTATTTATAGAGTTCATGATTTCGCTTGAAGACTTCAAGCGAAATCCTCATTTCTTGATTGAAGCGAAATTGACAAATAAACAATCTGAATTCAAGCGAAATCTTCATGCATAACTTTGTCTTTTGTGATGTGATGTCATTGATGATGTCATCTAGATGATGTCATCATGACATCATGCTTGAACATCTTCGCAACGAACCGAGACTCGATACAAGACGAAGACGACAGATGTGTGCACCAACAGACTCCCCCTCAGATGTTGACGAGTCTTAAGTGTCGAGTCTTCTCAATCTTCAGTCTTTATCAGTCTTTGGACTTCCTTCACTCTTACTTTCTTCAACTAATCTCCTCCTCGGACGATGTAACTCTCTTTAACAGACTCCCCCTCAAAACATGCTGGGATTGTAGTCTGGCTTTTACAGTATCAGAATTGAAATCTGGCTCTCTATCAGCTCAGAATCCAGTCTATCCTGCACATCCTCTACCCAAAAGTAAGATTCACAAGAATAAAATATTTAACAATTTATCAAATTTCATGCACCAACACTGATCCTTCTCCAATCAAAATACAATCAATCATTAACAATGATCATTTAACGAATTTTTTATCTCTGAAAAACTTTTCAATCAAATTCTCCAAACCTATTCGTCATGTTTAGCACTTGGAATTTTGAAATTCAGCTCTTCAACATCAGTTGTCTAAAATCTTTTTGAATTTTCCAAAATTTATGCTAAAACACACCGAAAATCTTTTTGTTTTTTAAAATAATCGAAATGAAATGCAGCAAAGAAATATTTACATACAATATTTTTGTGAGTTTGTGTAAGAGGATCATATCAGTTTTTGAGACAAATCACCAACACCGTTAAGCTTTAAACATTTTAAGTTCTAAACAATTCACCTAGATTGTCAGTATACTTGTCCACTTAAATTTTCACACAAAGTTCAACTGTTTCGAGATACGAATTAGTGTTTTAGGACTTAAACATCTACATGTGTCCCACCTCAGTATATACTCCCGTATCCAGACCCCAGTATTCTGTCTTACAGGTGAGTATACCTAGATGATATCTGTAAGGGATTAATTGCGAGGGCCGTGAGAGCTCAGGTCGATCTTTCGATACGCAGAGAGATGACGGCTTCGACTTTTGGTGGGTCCCCTTTAGAGGATCTTTTGAATTACAACAGCAATGACTATCAATTTTATTGTTTCATCAATTTGCTGAGGGCTGCGCTATTTTTCAAGCATGCGGAAAGTATTCTCCGGGGACTAGGCCATTGCTTCCGCAAAATCAGAAGTCCCGGGATAATACCCCAGATATCACTATGCATAAAGACCTAGTATCTCAGAATACGGGACCCTTCAAACAAGATTTCAGGGGTTACCTATATATCCTGGAGGTGTTCCCCACGTAGACGCAAGTAAATTTTATGTTTATATCTCGTCACAATTTACTAAATGTGCAAAAACCTACTGACATATCCACAGTGAGATTGTTTATCACATTTATTCCTTCCATTTCTTTAGCATGTTGTGATAGTCCACTGATGTACTATCATTTCCTCTTTTTGCACAACAAAACTCTTTTTCATTTTATCATGTTTTTGACTTTTTCAAATTTTCAAATGTTTTTGGATTTTCTGAAAATTTTTACTCCCCCTAAAATGCAAACACATTTTAGGAAATTTGAAAACAAACTGTACAAAAAAATGACAACCGATATCGAATCGCTTCAATTCGCCATCCACTTGGCATAAACAATCAGAACTCCCCCTTACAACAAACTATTTTCCCATTGTGATTTCAAAACACTTAAGTTTGTTTTAATCAAAATGGTTTTTCCGGAAAATAAGTTTTGTTGATTTTAAGAAACCATTTGTAGGTTAGGGGTTCATCACATTGTTCTCCAAAATATCACTTGTAAGCATGGTCCAATCAAGTTCAACTTAATGACCTTGATTAACCACTTGTCAATGAAAACCTCTTTCAACCACTTACAGGTTCATTTCACTAACCATAATCACTTGTAAATCGAAATATAACAATTTAAATATACCACCTGTACTTTACCAACTGTACCACATGTAGGATCATTTGCTAAGAAAGATGCCGATTCCTGCTCCACTCTTACCAACCTGGGAGCTCCGGCAAGTCCGATTTTTAATCAAACATTACGTCCACCCAAGCCTCACCAGCCTTGGGTGACTTTGGTGGCAAACATCTATCCCACCAACATTTTGATTTATAAAATTCTTGTGCACTCTTTACCTTTCTGTCAACCATCTTATCGAAAATATGCTTGACTTTTCCATTGAAAGCCTTCTCAACATCAAATTCTCCCTTATCAGCGAAGAATTGACTTGAGATCTCTACCTTCCCAACTTTCGACTTCCAATTTTCCTTTGACAATGAAGGAAAATTTTCATCGTTCACCTCAGGAACGGAATTCACAATCTTTTTCTCAACAAATGACTCCTCTGATTTTATGGAATCAGATTCATTGTCAGAACTTCTTTCAGATTTTAATCCATTTTTGTTTGGTTAAATCGACACTTCTTTTGTAAAACCGTTTTGAAGTTTCACCAACTTCCAAAGTCGATTTATCAACATTTTTCTTTTTCATCTCAGAGTTAGAAGAAACTCCCTGTTCTTTGTAGTTGGTCTTGGGGCAATTCCAAGCTATGTGTCCAACTTCCTGGCATTTAAAACAAGTTCTTCGATCAACTCTTTGAGCAAACTTTCTCACATTCTTCTTCACTTCAGCAAGAAACTCTTGATTGGATTGTTTCCAGAATGGTTTCTTCTGCTCATCTTCACAACTTCCACCTGCAACAAATTTTGTATTTGATTTATAAGTTTTCTGATTTTGATAATTTTCAGGAGGAATAAAACCTAAACCTTTCTTTTTGAGATTACCGTTGTAGTTTGGTTTCTTTCGATAACCATAACCAGAACTATAACCCTTTTTCTTGTTCAATCTCTGTTGAACTCTTGAAGTGTATTTTTTAGGTTTTTTATCAAGATTTAAATCTTTTATATCAGAAAGATTAATTTCTGTTAATTTGAAAACCTGTTTGATCATTTCAGTTTTTACACTTCTGATTGGAAATTCCTCATCAGAATATAATTTGTCTGAATCATTCAAAGTATAAGCCACTTTGATTGATCCGTCATTCAAATTAGATTTTGATAACAGGAATTCTCTATTGTAAACCCTATTAACCGGTGAACTCGGACTCTTTTCTGACGAACTCGGACTTTCAGACTTAGACTCCGGTTTTAACTCCTCATCCGTATCCAACACCTGATCGACAACTTTCTTTAATAACTCAGACTCATGATCCGTGTCAGACGCTGTGAATGTAACATCAATATTGTCTGGTAATTCATCAATGATTTCAGACTTTAACTTGATGTTGACTGCTTTTTTTAAACGCTCTTCATTTGGATTCCTGGGAGAATAAGTTTCATGGATCGGGGGCGGACATCTGTTATACTTGACACTTGGTTTCTTACCAGTATCAGTATCTTCAGTCTTTTTGTCCATGAACGCTTCTAGACCTGCAACAGTAGGATAAACACGATCAATCAAGTAATCACATGTAGTGTAACTCAACAGTAATCGTTTAATCCTTTCACTCTCAATCTTCTCAAGTTCTACTTCTTTCTTCAGCTGTGCACAATCTTCAATATACTCATTAATGACTTTCTGCTTCGTCATTAATGTTGCACTCATTTTATCCATTGCTTTTTCAATTTCTGTATTCGTCTTTTTCAGACGATCAATTGTGTGGTTGAGCACATCATATGACTCCTTTACATACTTCACATCAGATAATAAATCTTCTTTAATCTTTTCTAACTCAGCAATCTTCTTATCTTTCTCTTCACAAGCTTTGCAAGATTCTGAACACTTCACACATGGTTTTTCAACTTCAACCATTTTTTCAACTATCTTTTCAACCTCGACAGTCTTTTCAACTTCAACGAGTTTCTCTATTTCAACAATTTTTTCTACTTCCACAATTTTCTCTACTTCGACAAGTTTCTCTACTTCAATGATTTTCTCAACTACTCTCTCAGTCACTGGTTCAACATTTGCTTCTCCAGCTTCTGTCTTTGTCTTTTCATCAGCTATCCTTTTTGTTGCTTCCAGCTCTTTCCTCAATCTTGCCATCTTCTTCTGATACAGCATCTCCATTTTATCTGCAAAAAACAAATTAAAACTAGTAGGATCAATGCCTTTTCTGGCTCTGTTGAGATGTTCTTCCTCATCATCGGTATCCACATCACTTCCAAGATCTGGAAAAATTGGGATTCTTTTCTGTTTAACCTCATCTTCACCTAGAATTCGAGCAACAAAGCCTGATTCTGATGGAATGTATTTATCCCAACTAAATCCCTCGGCAACTTTTTCGTCATCTTGATGAATAAGTAAAGCTTTCTTCTTTCCTTCTTCAATAGCATGAGCATGAACAATTTTTGGTTGTTGAGCAACCTGATGAAAAATTGATTTCTGATAATAATTGTTCTTTTCTTGATTCTCGGTTGCTACTTGGTTTTTACACTCTCGTTTAAAGTGTCCTTTTCCTTTGCAACGGAAACAGGTAACTTTCGATTTATCAAATCCCAACTGAGAGGTAGCCATTCCTCGAAATTCATCTCTGCCAGTAATCTCTTGAAATTTTTCAGCTCTCCTCCAAGCACTTGCTAAGCACCACTTGATATCCATCACTTCAAGTTCTTCAGCATCAATTTGGTCGTAATCTTCTTTGGTAAGCATCGGATTGCCAATCTTCCCACCGATCAAACTTTCGTAAGATTCTAACATAGTAACCAATGATGCCATGTGTTGCTTGGAAACTTCTGGAGACAAATTCTGGCCATTTTGAATATTTAAGGTAACATTGCATTGAAGATTTGTTGAATTCGATTGTTGAGGACTTGATGTTGTAAAGTTTGGATCAAAACTCAAGAATGATGAAGATCCACCACTTTGAGTAACATTACTCTTTGTTCCGGATGAACCATCTGCACTGAAACCAGTTTGAATCTTTGGGCTAGGGCTGGGGGTAGCCTCAAACTTGTTCCCTCGGTAGTACAAACTGACGTCTTGTTTGGCGTTTGGATTCGTCATGATAGCCGTTTTCTGAATATCCAACTCATGCTCTTCAATCTTTTGAATAAACTTTGCTAGACTCATATTCTCAGATTTTCTCATGTGTTTGATAATCAACAAATAAGTTCCCCATTTCTGTTGTGGTAATGCCTCAGCAAGTTTATCCACCCATTCCTCATCATCCTTCTTTATATCCAATCTCCCCATTTCCAAGACAAGATGACAATATCTGTCAATTGTCTGTTTCGTTGATTCGTAATCAAAAGCTACAAACATATCGAATGATTTCTTCAGCAACGCCTTTCTGTTTTTAATCATATCCGCGCTTCCTTTGAATTTCTGAATCAATGCTTCCCAAATTGACTTAGCTGTATTATCGTGTTGAAGCAAAACAAATATATCTTCTTTGATTGCCTGTTGAAGAATACTGATCATCATTTTCTCACTAGTATACTTCAATTTGTCAGCTTCCGTAAAGTCACTGAAATCCTTTACAAGCCCACGTTCGTTTTTCGGTTTTTCATAGTCTTTCTCCAACGAACACCATGCATCAAATTTGTAAGCTTGCACCCAGTTCTCAAATCGATTTTGCCATCCTTTGAAGTCTTCAATGTACATGAGCTTTGGCGGCTTTTGATGAGTTCCCGTCTCATTTTCACTGTATAAATTCTCTGCAGCAGTAACGGGAGCGACTGGCGTAGCAAACGCGTTGTAGAATTCCTCGTCCATGTCTTCAGTAATTAGCAAATACTTCGGAAAACACCTTGCAAGTACCTTTACAATCACAAACAAACACACAATCAGTTTAAACGCTTATCAATTAACTGAAACAAACTAGTACTCAGACTGGCGATTTTTTTTGTGCGGACTGAACGTTGACCAACTGTGCGGACTTCTAGAACCCGAATCGAAATCAAATGACCTGACTCTTTTAAACCTTTGAACTCCAAACTGTACGAAACTTTCAAGCGAGTCGATGACTTTAATACGCGACTTGACTGACAAAACGACTGATCGAACCGTGCGAACCGACTAAACTCCAAACCTTGTGACCTGAATACTCAAGCGTCTTGAATTCACACAAACACTATGAACTAAAAATGCATATAATCCTGATCAACTAGCACATATAACCAATATATCACAAACAATTTTTAATCACACAATGCATACACAGATTTACTGATACATCACTTGAAGCTTTGACTAACACTTATCACCGTCTTCACACGTATTCACATTACTGACACAACTAACCAGACAAAATGATTTATCGCATGCAATCACATTAACCAATATGTTCACATGTATACTTTTAATAAACCGAATCTGATAGGACCCTTCTTGTTTTCATGCAACAACTGATCAACTCATATGCAATGTTTCGATTTTAATATTGAGAATCAATTGTGATTGGACCTCTTTACTTTAAGTCACATGCCAACAATATTATCACAATTCAAACAACCGACAACTTTTATATTCAATTCAAATGATATTATTTTTTAATTGTTGAATCTCGTGACACACAATACAATCCTATTGAACCTATCAAACAACAAATCACATTCACACACAATGAAAATTCAATCTAGAACTTCAACCCCACATGTAAACTTTAAGTAAAATTGCCGACAAAATTAATGATAATATGCAATTTTAAAATCAAGACATGCAGCCTTCACAATTCATCACATGTATCGAAATTTTAATGGCAGACACACTTATACAATTAGACCAATATACCCACTATCTTAGACACAATCACATGTACTATATAAACCGATACATTCACATGACATGAAGCATTTTCACTACATACGATACGTGTTTTCAATTAACAGCAAAATTCAGGCAAGACATCAGAATGTTTCAAGTGTACTGCAGGTTTCAAGTGGATGCCAGATTCAAGCAAATGCCAACGTATTTTCAAGCGAAATGCAATCAGATCAGTTTCGCTTCAACTATTCAAGCGAAATCAAATAATGTTCTCAAGCGAAATCAACAGAAATACATCAACTTGAAGCGAAATCATATACAAAATGTTGCTGATGTCATCATATTAACGAGCAGTTGAAGCGAAAACACACAAAACTACAAGATTTAGGCTGATTTTAAACTTGAAATTTTCAAGGATTGATTAAACCATGTTTATGCACAATATATGTGAAATATGTCCGATTTTGACCGTAAAAAGTTTTGTTTTTCGAAAAAGAAAGATGTAGAAACAGATTTTACGGCTGAATCAACAAGAACTCTTCCTCCTGAGCTCTGATACCAATTGTAGGATCGGATTGCGACCTAAACGAGTCGTTTGGAAGAGTTCTAGTCCGTTTCAAAGGCGGAAACAGAGAAACGGATGTGTAAACAGCTTGTTTCACACTTTAAACCTCTTGTATATTGATTTTACAACCTTTACAATCAGAAGGAAAACCGGCAGCACTTCGGTACACTTGGCCAAAAACTATTACAAATGAAATGTCTACAAGCCTATTTATAGAGTTCATGATTTCGCTTGAAGACTTCAAGCGAAATCCTCATTTCTTGATTGAAGCGAAATTGACAAATAAACAATCTGAATTCAAGCGAAATCTTCATGCATAACTTTGTCTTTTGTGATGTGATGTCATTGATGATGTCATCTAGATGATGTCATCATGACATCATGCTTGAACATCTTCGCAACGAACCGAGACTCGATACAAGACGAAGACGACAGATGTGTGCACCAACAATAAGCCTTGTCCCATATGCAAAAAAACGGGACATATGGCTATATCGTGCCCGGAGAAAGTGACGGTTTGTTACAATTGTTATCGAACGGGTCACAAAAAGTCAGAATGCCCGGAACTGGTTGGAAAGAAGGATGGGCAGGACCCGAAAGGTGAAGCCCCAAAAGCAAAGGCAAGATCTTTTCAACTAACCGCCGCAGAAGCAAAGGTTGAACCTGACGTGGTCTCAGGTATATTTGCTGTAAATTCGATTCCTGCACGCGTGTTATTTGATACGGGTGCGAATAAATCCTTTGTTTCATATGGATTTATTCGACATCCTTCATTTGTTCTAACAAAATTACCTGTGCCCTTAGAAGTAGAGATAGGTAATAACAAGAGCTTTATGGTTTGTGATGTATGTGAAAACTGTAAACTGAGCATTGATGACGAAGAATATTTGAAAAACCTAATCCCGATGTTAATGGGAGAATTTCAAGTAGTCGTTGGGATGGATTGGCTATCTCAACACCATGCAAAGGTCGTGTGTTTTCGTAAAGAGATAAAACTAACATCTCCGAGCGGGAAACACGTCACCATTTATGGCGAAAAAGGAGGCAACCCCATAGTATGCTCAATGTTGAAAGCTCACAAGCTTATGAAGAGAGGATGCAAGGCATTCATGATATACGCTAATGAGCCCGAAAAAGAATCACGAAAGATTGGAGACGTACCGGTAGTACGAGATTATGAAGATGTGTTTCCGGAAGATTTACCGGGGATACCGCCTGAACGGGAAATAGAGTTCAGGATCGAATTGATTCCGGGCGCGAAACCCGTAGCAAAAGCCCCGTACCGACTTGCACCGTCGGAATTACAAGAGTTGATGTCCCAAATCCAAGACCTGCTTGACAAGGGATTCATAAGGCCGAGTGTGTCTCCTTGGGGCGCACCGGTGTTGTTCGTGAGAAAGAAAGACGGGAGCATGCACATGTGTATCGATTACCGGGAGTTAAACAAACTCACGGTAAAGAACCGATACCCGCTCCCGACGATAGATGATTTATTCGACCAATTACAAGGTGCGAACTGGTTTTCAAAAATTGACCTTAGATCGGGGTATCACCAACTAAAGGTCAAAGAAGAAGATGTGCCGAAGACGGCTTTCCGCACGAGATACGGACATTACGAATTCCTCGTGATGTCATTTGGGCTAACAAACGCACCCGCGGCTTTCATGGATCTCATGAACCGGGTTTGCAAGCCAATGTTGGATAAGTCGGTCATCGTGTTTATCGATGATATCTTGGTGTATTCAAAAAGTGAAGCTGAACACGAACACCACTTACAAGAAGTGTTAGAGACACTTAGACGAGAGAGGTTATATGCAAAATTCTCTAAATGTGCCTTTTGGTTACGAGAGGTACAATTTCTTGGCCATATCATAAGTGCCGACGGAGTTTTGGTGGATCCGTCAAAGATAGAGGCTGTGTCAAAATGGAATCCCCCAAAGAACCCTTCAGAAATTAGAAGCTTTTTGGGGCTTGCGGGATACTATAGGAGATTCATTCAAGATTTCTCCAAGATTGCGTCACCGCTAACAAAGCTAACCCAAAAGAAAGAAAAGTTTATTTGGGGAGTCGATCAAGAAAAAGCGTTTCAAACGCTAAAAGAAAAGTTAACTCAAGCGCCGGTACTGACATTGTCGGACGGAGTCGAAGACATGGTGGTTTATTCGGATGCTTCACTATCGGGGCTCGGTTGCGTGTTGATGCAACGGGGCAAGGTAATAGCCTATGCCTCGAGACAATTGAAGATACACGAGAAGAAATATCCCACACACGATCTCGAGTTGGCTGCGGTGGTATTTGCATTAACAATATGGAGGCACTACTTGTACGGGGTAAAGTGCACCATATTCACCGACCACAAGAGCTTGAAATACTTCTTCGATCAGAAGGAGCTAAATATGCGACAAAGGCGATGGCTGGAAACGGTGAAAGACTACGATTGTGAAATACATTATCACCCCGGAAAGGCTAATGTGGTGGCGGATGCGCTGAGCAGAAAAGCGGACTATGTCCCAATACGAGTAAGATCGATGCAACTCGTGGTGACCTCGGGTATACTTGAACGTATCCGAGAGGCGCAATCAGAAGCAATGAAAGAAGAGAATTGGAAGAAAGAAAGAATAATCGGTCAGTTGAAAGATTTGTCGGATGGGAATAACGGGGTGAAGACTCGATCCGGAAGGATATGGGTCCCACATACTTGTGGAGTGAAGGCGCTTCTACTTAATGAAGCTCATAAATCTTATTCAATTCATCCGGGGGCGACCAAGATGTACAATGATTTGAAACAAAATTATTGGTGGCCCGGGATGAAGAGGGATGTGGCGAAGTATGTGGAAAAATGCTTGACATGTTTACAAGTCAAGGCGGAGCACCAGAAACCATATGGCAAACTCCAACCGTTAGAAATTCCAGTTTGGAAATGGGAACATATTACAATGGACCTATTAACCAAGTTGCCTAAGACGAATCGTGGTTTCGATGCCATATGGTTAGTGGTGGATAGATTGACGAAAAGTGCTCACTTCATTCCAATTCGTGAGACTTATACGTCAGAAAAGATGTCAGAAGTTTACACTAATGAAATAATAGCACGTCATGGGGTGCCGGTATCCATCGTGTCTGATAGGGATACCCGGTTTACTTCAAATTTCTGGCGAGATTTCCAAGAGCAAATGGGAACCAAATTGTTCATTAGTACTGCGTACCATCCTCAAACAGATGGACAGAGTGAAAGAACGATACAAACATTGGGGGATATGCTACCGGCGTGTATAATCGACTTTGGAGGAAGTTGGGATGTTCACCTACCGTTAGTTGAGTTTTTGTATAATAACAGCTACCAATCTAGTATTAAAATGGCACCGTACGAAATGCTCTATGGTAGGAAGTGTCGAACCCCGGTATGTTGGGGTGAAGTGGGTCCACGTGAACTCGCCCACCAAGATATAGTACGAGCCACGAATGAAAAGATCGATATAGTTCGGGCACACTTGAAAGCGGCTCAAGACAGGCAAAAGGCGTATGCTGATAAAAGGAATAGGCCAATCGAATTCCAGGTTGGCGACATGGTTATGCTAAAAGTTTCCCCATGGAAGGGCGTTATTAGATTCAGAAAAAGGGGGAAGCTAAGCCCGAGGTTTATTGGGCCATTTAAAATCGTTGAAAAGGTCGGCAAGGTAGCTTACCGCCTTGAGCTACCGGAGGAACTAAGTGGAATTCTGTAACAACTCGTATCAAAAGTCCTATTTATTTTATTAGTTTATCTAAAAGGAAACCCTAATTGAGACACCCAAGTGATTCTACATAATCCCTAAAATTTTCAGAATAGTTGAAATCAGGATTAGGGCCCCTAAAACTCAGGGGGGGGGGTAAAACCCTAGTTACGATTATCTTTATAAAACGGTGTCAAATTGGAAAATTCACGCAATGTCGACTCACCTGAGCTAGTTGGACACGTGCCTACTCTACTCTAGAAAGTCACCTCAGGCGACACGCGACAGGAACCAGGGATTCCTTCGCGACACGCGGGGGATGTCAAATTTGGGTATAAATACAGGGGCTTGGGACTTGATTTCTGGCTTCAGAACGACGTAAAACTTCGAAATATACACTGAGTTATGCTCTGTTTATTACAATTAACACACACGGATCACTAATCGACGCCGCAATCAGGGTATTAGCTCAATCGCTGCTACGATTCATTGTCCGATCGATCAATATATCCAATGGATGTTTAAGTGCTGCCCACATTAGGGTTTATGCTTTGTCATTCGTCGTTAATTCGATGGATGTTTAAGTATCGCACTTTGTCATTCGTTGTGAGGATTGATCTCGTGAGTTATCGTAAATGCTGTATTGGTTACTAACCCAGAATTGTGTGCCTGTTATTAAATTTAGGTTAAAAGGCTAATCAGTAGGCTAAACTCTACTCAAATTAAATCTGCAATGTGGGTCATTCTCTTTTTATCAACTATTTTACAATACCTCAAATTATTTTCAAAAAGTTATAATTACAGGGACTAAGTCATGGATATCTTGAATCACTGGCTAGTGGGGTATTGTGCACATTACTAATTTTCTCCCAGTTAGGTTCATTGACCTACTAGGGATAATCATCACTATTTAGGTTCATTGATCTAATAGTGGTATGACCATCGTCACCATTGTGACTTGTCACCATTGTGACAGAGCGCCAGATAAAAATAAGATAGAAGCCATTGTAATCGCTCTTATGCTGTAATTAATAACTATGCATCATTATGCAAAATAGAATGATTCACTCAGTATTTCCCGCTGACAAAACCTTTTTCAAACATGTTTCAGGTGATCTGTTATGATCTAGGAAAAGTGCCATAAAGCACTACAAGCTCAAGGAAGTGGCTCAGTATAAAATAAAGAAACATGTTTTGTAAAAATAAAAGATTTCTTCGTGAAATCAAACGATTGTAAATTACCGGGTTTTATCCCGAATTGTGAAATAAAATAATCGGGAAATATTTTTGCATTTAAAAAGATCCTGATGAAAACTCCGCTGTTAAACTCAATTAATTAAATACCACGGGATTTCTGTCCCGCGGCTCCTGAAACGGGTCAAACCGGGTCGGGGGCCGTGACAGAAAAAGGTGGTATCAGAGCCACTGATCGAGCCACTGATTTAAGCCAATTAAGTATTTATGTATATATATAAATTTTAAATATTAATTAAATAAAGGAATAATTATATTGATAATTAAATTAAAAGTAAAAACCTTTCATCGGTAAAATAATTCGCTTAAAAATTTTCGAGGTTTCAAAGGTTAGGATCCTAGTTTCAAAACAGGTCGGATTTCGGGAACCCATTTTGACGGATGTTACGGTCTCCCCTACTTTAGGAGATTTCGTCCTCGAAATCTAAGAGGAAGACTTTAGAAAATATGACATCTAGGGATTTAAAAGAAAGAATATATGAGACTTGATCATAACGTTTGTTTAAGGAAATTGTTTTCGTGAATGCGTCACATAGCATATAGTTTCACATAGCATAACATGAGTTTTCACATAGCATATAAAATGTTCAATTAGTTTCACATTGCATCATCATGAATTTCACGTAGTGTAACTGTAACACCCCGAAAAATATAAAACTTTATATTAGAATTATAAAGTTTAAATAAACGAGAATTTATTAACTAGGAATTTTAACCTAGTTAGTTAATTTCTAGAAATAACTCAAACTAGGGTTAAAAGCAACTAAATTAAATGTTGATTAAAATGGAAGGGCTTAATTTGTAAAAATTGAAACTTGAGTTTTAATTAGATAAATAAAACAAACCAAACACCCCCAAAAGGAGGTGTTGGTCGTACAGAACAAGAGCAGGGGCGACACCCCCACTTTCAAACCCTAGAATTATACTTAAAATCTCAAATTGGAGGTGCAAATCTGGTCCAAATGAAAATCCGAGCTTAGAATCGTGATCCTCATCGCGAGAGGATTGCAAGGTATGTAAAAATTAATGAAAACTCTTAACTTGAAATTCTCATGAATTGGGAAAAATCTGAAATTCTAGTTGCATGTTTGCCTTATGATGATTTAGGAACAACTATGGTGTTTAGGGACAAACCCTAGACAAATAGAAGTTTAAATCATTGTCACACCCCGGATTTCCACGTGTCACCGGTGGGCCCGGTGGGGGAGTATCGTGACGTGGTTGGCAACATAATAGTCAAACAACACAATATTTAAATGCACAGCGGAAGCAATATATAGATTTAATTCAACCAAACGATATTGTAATATGAAGTATCACAAATAGTCGAATAAAATCCACAGGTAGATCAAATAAAACAAAAAGGAAACAAATGTTCAACAGATATGACATCCAAGCTGGCGAGACTTAATGTGGATGCTAGGAGACAAGCCAGCCTATTTCGCGTAGTACCTGCACTCAATCTTTTTAAGAAAATACGTCAGTTTACACTGGTAAATACAATCAACCGACTCATTTTGAAAAGAGTTTAAGAAATGCATTTAAGGCACAAGGCACAAATATTTTATAACTTGGGATAATTATTTAATATATAAACTTGTAAAGGAATTACATGTTTCTTATGCGTTCAGTAGCCCGGATCGAGCCGGGTTAAAGATCAATTAACACACCACTTAAATTATGAGACACTACAGGTGTACGCCTACACCAGAGTGCTAAGGTCGTGGCCATTTCGTAAAATGATGCCAGGGATATCCGGGACACGGTCATTAACCCCCCAAAGGCTTTAAGAAACAAAACAATTTAAACGGAGACATCTCAATAATTTAACCATAATAAGATTAAATATTCAACGCCCGACCAAGCGGTATTTTATATACCTTACCCAAGCCCGTATAGGGAAATAAGTTAAAAGTATTTACCTGAGCAAGTATAGTTCAAAATCAGCGAGTGCGGTATCTTTTACTGGTTCTCCTAATCTGGAACGAAGGTTTATAATAACCTATTAGAATACTAACGGATCTTTAATTAAGCTTAAGCTTAGACCGGTTAGTTTTAAGGATACGGTTCGTACGCACGATTAAGCGAAGACCGGATAGAATGTGATTTAGACCCGACAAGTTTGAGGACTTGTTTAATATGGGTTTATTATCCACATTCTGGATTTTGAGATAAAAATGATATCGTTTGACCCGTTTCGGCTAGTTTATGCAAACTAGTTACATAAACCGAACCGAACGCGTATAATGCATAACGGGTAACCGAAAGGGTCGCGAACAGGTTTCCTAGGTTAATACGCCTTAAATATGTGGTGATATCATTATGATATCTTCCATAATGCCCATAACGAGTTTAATCCATAAATACGCCCCGTAGGGGTATTTTGGTCATTTTAAGGGTTATAAAAGAGATTTATAATACCTCTGAGATACGGGTCTGATTTAATCAGAAAAATATCTTAACTTAACAGGTTATGTCTAATGGTATTAAGTCTTACGTGGCAAAATGGTTTTAATACTAAACTACGCGTTTAATACGCGTATAAAGCCGTTTTAAGCGACGTACGAGTTAAAATACCAATCTGAGTTTTCTAATCAGCAAAACAAGTTCAAAATACTATATTTATTATTTTAAATCAGCGGCAATTGGATTGGTATCAATCGGATTCATAAAACTCGTTTTATGGCCTAAAAGGGCATATTCGGTGTTAACCGAATCAATGCGATAAGCCTAGCTTAAGACCAGCTTAAAAATAATTAAAAATCTTCAAAAATCCTAAAATATTATTTAACATCAGCGGGTAATGGTTTTGGTACCGAAAATCGGGTTTAGATAGGCTATGCGCTAATCGCGCCGTTTAATTAATAAAAAGCTTATTATATACGCTAATGCGCATATCTCCTAATCTAGACCTCCGCTTGACGTGAAAATTTACGTACATGCTAAATAATCAGTAACTAAGATTATTGTATTTCCACATTTTCAAAATACTCGTTATAAGGTCATAAGGGCGTTATGGTCCAATTTAAGCGATTAACGGAAACGTGTGCATGCATCGGATAATCATTGCAATAAGTACAGAGACTTATACTAGCATGTAACCCAACCCTAATGAGACTTTAAGGCATGTCTAATACTTACTAAAACGGGTCAGAACCGAAGTCAACGCAAAAGTCAAGGTTTTGCGCCTTTCGGTTCCGAACCGGGTTTAAACAGTAATTTGTCGAGTCGGGCAAGCGTAAACAAGTTTTTATACTTATTACCAAGTTATATTAAGTTTAAAACAGGTTGCACGCCTCGCGGATTGCTAGTCGTGCATTAAATCGCATATTGACATTCTGTTGACTTTTTCGGTCAACGTTTGACCCGACAAACGACCTAGTTAGGTCTGGATTTGGTACTTGCCCTTATAAGGGTTTAATACCCATATAATTACCTATCTAACGGTACTTTTAATTCGGGTTACGACTGAGCTATCGATAACTAAACCCGAAGTCAACCGTTTAATACGATATGTTGACTTTTAAGCTAAAAACTAAACTAGAATTAATTTAGAAGGGATTAGAGACTTACTAGATGATTAATGGATGACTAGGAAGGCTCTTGATCAGTTTGCAAGCTCCCCAATAATCAGAATGCTTGAAAATGATTTGTGAATGAATGTTGTGAATGAAAGGGTCCTTATATAGTGGGTTTACCACCACAATCACTTGACACAAGAGTCTAGGATCAACCACAAGTGATAAACACATGTCTCTAGCATGTAGGGGTGTCTAAGGGCCATGAATGTGCAAGAGAAACCGGCTAAGGAGGTCACAAACGCACACAACAGCCAACAGCAAGTCTGCTGTCGCTGGGCGCACCCTCGCGTAGCGCGAGGGGCTGTCGCGCTACGCGACGCCTTGTTCTGATCCGAAATTTGTTGTTTGTTGATGGTTTGAAAGGGCAGCCATTTTATACGACTTGTGGACTTTATTTTATCATTAGGGGACCTTCAATAAGTGTCTAATACTGTAACATACCCTACCAACATCCATTATTTCACTTGATTGCAAATACAAGACCCGTAAATGACGGTTTATCGTTCATTTCAACATGGGATCACATCATGCATTTGAATTTTCCTTTAAAGGCAATAATTCCCTGAATTGAGGGTATAATAGATGTATCATTTATTATATCGGGTCTTGGGATTTATAATAGAGGTGTTCAGAGGTAACAATTTAACATGACGCCACTTTAAATCCTACCGAAAACATCTTTATTAAATCCGGGTTTTCAACGCGTTTTTGTCTTACATGACACGTGTCGTTTTAATATTAAACCCGAAATTTGCGAGGTGTTACATCCTCACCCCCTTAAAATAAATCTCGACCCGAGATTTACTGAAACAAGTAAGGGTACTTTTCTTTCATGGTGGATTCTAACTCCCACGTAAACTCGGGACCTCTTCGGGCATCCCATTTGACCTTTACAAAAGGTATGTGCTTTCTTCGAAGCTTCCTTACCTGTCGATCTTCAATCGACAAAGGTTTTTCTACAAACGTTAAGCTCTTATCTATTTGCACATCTGTATGTGGCATGACATGCGAATCGTCAGCGGAACACTTCTTTAGATTGCAAATGTGGAACACATTGTGGATTCCACTGAGCTCTTCCGGTAAGTTCAACTTGTAGGCAACTGACCCGACACGTTCGATGACCTCGAAAGGTCCTATGTATCTTGGGCTTAGTTTACCTTTCTTACCAAATCGCATCACCCCTTTCCATGGTGACACTTTAAGTAGGACTTTGTCACCTACTTCAAAGTGAAAATCCTTACGACTTGGATCCGCGTAACTCTTCTGCCTATTCCGGGCAGCTTGGAGGTTGTTACGAATCTGGACAATCTTGTCCGTCGTTTCGAACACGATTTCCGGTCCTGATAACTGGACTTCTCCCACTTCCGCCCAACAAACTGGCGATCTACATTTTCTACCGTATAATGCCTCAAAAGGCGCAGCCTTTATGCTGGTATGGTAGCTATTGTTGTAGGAGAATTCGATCAAGGGTAGGTTCTTATCCCAGCTACCTCCCAATTCGATCGCACATGCACGTAGCATGTCTTCCAACGTTTGAATAGTACGCTCACTCTGACCGTCAGTCTGAGGATGGTAAGCCGTACTAAAGTTCAAACGTGTGCCCAAAGATTGTTGGAAGCTTTTCCAAAAGTGCGACGTGTACCTAGTATCTCGGTCAGAGATAATAGCTACAGGTATGCCATGTAAAGCTACAATCTTATCAACGTACAGTTGGGCTAGCATATCGGAGCTGTAGGTCTCCTTAATGGGTAGGAAATGTGCTGACTTAGTCAGTCGGTCGACTATCACCCAGATGGTGTCATTTCCTTTCCTTGTCTTGGGTAACTTGGTGATAAAATCCATAGTTACCATCTCCCACTTCCACGTAGGAAGTTCAGGCTGTTGTAGCAAACCTGACGGTTTCTGATGCTCGGCTTTGACTTGCGCACATGTCAAGCATTTTGCTACATGGGCGGCCACAGACTTTTTCAAGCCTATCCACCAATAATTTGCCTTTAAATCCTGGTACATCTTATCAGCTCCAGGATGAACGGAGTACTTGGAACTATGGGCTTCTTGGAGGATGACATCACGAAGTCCTCCAAAAATCGGAACCCATATTCGTCCGTTCAATCTAAGAATTCCATCCTTACTGAGAGATAACTGCTCCTCAGTTACTCCAAGCTTTTCATTGGGATAGTTAGCTTCCAACACAGCTTCCTTCTGTGCAGCTAACAACCTTTCTATCAAGTTGTTCTTTATTTCCATGCTCTTGGCATTGATTCGGATGGGTTTCACTCTTTCTTTCCGACTTAAGGCATCGGCGACTACATTCGCCTTGCCGGGATGGTATCTTATTTCACAATCGTAATCATTAAGAGTTTCCATCCAACGGCGTTGCCTCATGTTCAAGTCCTTCTGGTTGAACAGATGTTGAAGGCTTTTGTGATCAGAATAGATCACACATTTTATTCCATATAAGTAGTGCCTCCACAGTTTTAGTGCGAATACAACGGCACCCAACTCTAGGTCGTGGGTGGTGTAATTCTTTTCGTGCACCTTTAACTGGCGTGAAGCATAGGCAATGACTTTGCCTTTTTGCATAAGCACACATCCCATCCCGGTGTGTGATGCATCACAATAAACTACAAACTCCTCTAGTCCCTCAGGCAATGTCAGTACTGGAGCATTGCTCAGCTTCTGTTTCAGAATATCGAAGGATTCCTGCTGCTTAGGACCCCAGTCAAACTTAATCTTCTTACGTGTCAGCGAAGTCAGGGGTGCAGCAATCCTTGAGAAGTTTTCTATGAATCGCCTATAGTATCCTGCCAAACCTAGGAAGCTACGAATTTCTGTAGGCGTCTTTGGCTCATGCCAATTCATGACAGCTTCAACTTTAGCGGGATCTACTTGAATGCCCTGCTCACTAACGACATGTCCAAGAAATTGGACTGCTCGAAGCCAGAATTCACACTTTGAGAACTTGGCATAGAGCTTCTCTTTATGAAGTAGTTCCAAAATACAGTGAAGATGCTTCTCGTGGTCAGCTTGGTTCTTTGAGTAGATGAGGATATCATCGATGAAAACGATGACAAATTTATCCATGTAAGGCTTACAGACGCGATTCATGAGATCCATGAATGCGGCTGGTGCATTTGTGAGCCCAAAAGGCATCACTAGGAACTCGTAGTGACCATAACGAGTCCTAAATGCTGTCTTGTGCACATCTTCATCTCTAACCTTCAATTGATGGTAGCCTGACCTCAAGTCAATCTTTGAGAAGAAACTTGCCCCTTGAAGTTGATCGAACAGATCGTCGATTCTGGGCAAAGGATACCTATTCTTGATAGTAACCTTATTAAGCTCGCGGTAGTCGATGCACAGACGCATCGATCCATCCTTTTTCTTGACAAACAACACTGGTGCTCCCCAAGGAGACGAGCTAGGTTTTATGAAACCTTTGGCTAGAAGATCATCTAGCTGCGTCCTCAGTTCCTTCATCTCCGTTGGTGCCAACCTATAAGGCGCCCTTGCAACTGGTGCTGATCCAGGAATAATGTCAATCCTGAATTCCACTTGCCTATCTGGTGGCAAACCAGGTAGTTCTTCAGGAAATACTTCGGGGTATTCAGAAATGACTGGGATATCTCCAATCTTGGGTTTCGGTTCATCAATAATCACCTGTGCCATGTAGATGACACAGCCCTTCTTTAAACACTTTGAGTCTTTGAGTATTGACATCTTCTCGGGCAGCCCATACTGGGTATCTCCCTGGATAGTAAGTGATTCACCAGACGAAGTCTTGATTATCACTTGCTTCTTATTGCAAATAATCTGGGCCTGGTTATGTGATAACCAGTCCATACCCAAAACTATGTCGAAACCGGCTAGTTTTAAAGGAAGTAGAGACAAAGGAAAAGAGTGATTCCTAATGGATATGAAACATCCATCTAATAAGGTTGAAGCGGTTTCTATTGTGCCATTGGCTAGTTCCACCTCATACTTCACACTTAAAATTCTAACAGGAAGTTTTAACAATTCACAAAACTTACTATCTACAAACGACTTATCAGCGCCTGAATCAAATAACACTCTCGCGTAAACATCATTTACGAGAAAGGTACCTGTTATCACGTTGTCGTCCTTGACGGCTTCCTTTGCATCCATTCTGAAGACCCTTGCATTGGTCTTCCTAGCCTCTTCCGGCTTCTTGGCATATTTTGGGCAATTGCTCTTGATGTGCCCTTTTTCATTGCAACCATAGCAAGTTGCATCCTTTATTTTCTTGCAATCCACGGTTTTGTGTTCCCTGGATTTGCATAAACCACAAGCAAAAGGCTTCGATTGTGATTGAGAGTTGGATTCAAACCTGCACTTGCCAAAGTGCTGCCTCTTGCAGATTTTACATTTGGGTTTTTCACCCGACTGCTGGCCATCCTTTCTAAAACCTGACCCTTTCCTCTGGTCATTGTTTCCCTTCTGCTTCTTGTCTGTACGACGTGAGTTGTCATCCTCACGCTTCCTCTTTTCGGTGTCACTTTTCCTCTGTGACCTTTGCCTAACAGCATCCAAGGTAAGGGACAATGAAATGTCCGTTACTGACCGAAAAGTAGTTGGTCTCGAGGCCTTCACATTCGCCTTAATCTCCGGTTCCAACCCTCCAATGAAACGAGCTATACGTTTAGGCTCCGGAGTTACCAAGTAAGGAACTAACCTCGACAAAGTGTTGAAACTGGTTAGGTAGGCCTGACAGTCAAGGTTCTTCATGACCAGCGCCAGGAAGTCAGATTCAATTCTCTCAACCTCATGTTGAGGGCAGAAATTTTCTTTGATTTGTGCCATGAACTGCTCCCAGGTCATGTTGTATAACGGAACCTTTCCTGTAGCCTGAATCAATGATCTCCACCAGGCTAGGGCTTCTCCTTTGAACGACTGTGAGACAAACTTCACAATATCCCTTTCATGGCAACCACTAATATCTACCACAGTATCCATTTCATCCATCCACGTCATGCAATCCACAGCTCCTTTTTCCCCATTGAAGTCTCTGGGTTTGCACGACACAAAGTATTTATAAGTGCACCCTCTATTACGGGGTCCTTGATCCTGAATGACCCTCTGGGATGGAATACTCCTTCGGTTTGACGAGTGGTGAGAATTACTGTTGTGGGCAGTGTGGGTCCTGGAAGGTGTTCTAGTGTGTGATGCAGAATGGGTCCTCGTATGGGTACCACTTGATCCATGGTTTTGTCTATCCATGGCTCTATTAACCGCATTGTTTATCATAGCTTGCAAGTCTGCACCTGCTACGTTCCCAGGGGCATTATCAGGCACTATTCCTGGGTGACTGTTGACCTCGTTTGAGTCTGCCATGTATTTTGAACTGTAACATATTGACAATAATTTATTGGTGAGTTTATTATAGAATTGTCTTTTATGGCAATTTTTATTAACCGCGGTAAACATAGACCATATATGGTTAATTTATTTCTCACATTTATTTAGGATCTCTAAAATAATTTATCCTAATTATAAAACAATAACAGTTTTATTAGCACATAAGGCCTAGTCACAGGGACAATTTAAATTATAAGCTATGAATTCAAGAGAATCAAGGCTTTTTAAGGTTTGAACCAAGTTCATTACCTTTTTCGGACAGGGTCACAGACTATTACTGTCTTTTGTCTCATATGAAATGAGAAGGGCCCGTAGGCATTATATTACCACGTATGGTTAAAATATGATCATCTTAATTGATGATGTAAACCTAGGATTCAGAGATCATTAAACTAGGTTAGGAATCCTTTAAAGAATTCCTTTATAATATGACGTATGTGATTTTAACGAATCACCTCTGTCAGGAGTGTTAACATGTTTTAAGATGTTAACAGGAAATTGAATCTTTTAGACAGGTCTTACCATTTTGGCCCGGTCTTATATTTGACACGAGGCTAGGGTTCACACTTTTAAGATCCTTAATTAATTAATTTCATAGGCAGATTAATTTAAAAGGAATGATTTTAATTTATTTCATTTTATACATTATATATGCACATATGGCAATTATGAAATTTATAAAACAAACATTCCATTAATCTATTATACTATTACACACAGCCCTAAACGGGTCTTTTACAAATAATAAACTTTCCCACGCAGGGGTTTAAACCAGTACATGCCCACGCAGGGGTCTTACAGAAAGATGTGCCCACGCAGGGGCTAAAATAGAAACAAGTCCTCGTATGGGACTAAGTACAAAAGGTAGATGTCCACGCAGGGACTACATACACATACAAATAATAAATGTCCACGCAGGGACTTGATTTTTAAAGTAGACATACACACACAAAGGATTTACTGATCCCTCTTACTCTTCCCCTTGATTAAGTTCGTCAAGGTCTTGAACATCCCTTGGTTACGCCTTCGGTCTTCCCGTGCCTCATGCCGCACCTCCCTAATACTTTGTAGGATTTCCTGATGCAGTGGTGGCGACATTTGTAGAGACGGCGGGGGTTGTTGGTAGTACGGGGGTTGTGTAGGCATCTGATATCCTTGTGCTGGGTAGCCTACTCCCCAAGGACCTCCATACGGTCCTTCCTGGTTAAGGGCGTTGTAATTAGCTGCTACCAAATACGGGTCGGCTTCAGCGTATCCGAGGTTAGGGTGAGTCGGTTGCTCAAACGGGTTGTACATCGAAGGACCCGTGTATGCTGGTATCTGATTATCGAAACCCATTGGTGGCGGTTGCTGCGCGTAGGGGTTTGATGGTCCACCTATCTGTGGAACTTCTGGAAGCGGCTGATAATTTCTGCCACTTGATTGTAGAGGAGAGTTAAGGTGAAACTCTTCTCTTCGTGTGGACATCCGGGCTCCGGATCTCCTATGTCTTTGCGGCTGTGGAGGCGCCGGCTGAACTGGTGGCGGTGGAGGCGGTGGCGTAACTGCCTCAAACTGGTGATTCCCAGAGGAATCTTGATGATGCTGCTGATGCTGCTCATGCGGCGGAGAATAGTGAGGCTGATGCTGCTCATGCGGCGACGAATGGTGAGAAGGTGTAAAATACCATTCGTGCCGAGTAAAGATAGCCTGGAAGCTATCTGGACCATTATAGGGTGGCCCGTGATAAATTGAACTATCCGAGACCCCGATTGGGTGGTTGGGAGTTCCTGATGCGGGCATTTCGGGGTCATCTTCCTCATCCATATCGTTTCTTCCAGAAAAATGGTCCTCCGGCCCCAAGGGGTTAAAACCCACTGGTTCTTGTATATAATCCGCCGGGTTAAACTGACCTTGAAAAATTGGAGTGGGGTCTCCAAAAGGGCGGTGCGACATAGATCGCTGTAACGGTATGTGCGAATGGTGAGGGTCTCTAGGCTCATTTTCTGAATGTGGCCCATAGGAGTCTTGAGCGGGAGTCGTAGAGCTGTTTGAAACCGACCGTCTTGCCGGTTGAAATAGACCTCTTTGGTTCCGCCGAGTACCGTCACTCTCGGCGGGGATAGGAGCTCGTGTATTGGATGGCCCAGCTTCATGGTCGTTGGGGGCGGTGGTCGGCCCCTTTCCTCCTCGTCCTCGCATACGTAAAAATCTTGGAGGCATTTTCTCTGTTATACCTGTCAACAAAACATAAGATAACAAATAACAAAATATAAAGTTTTAAAGAACAAAACAAAAACCGAATAGGGTGGAATTTGTCTTATGTTATAAGTCTAGACTCGAAAGTTTAGATATGTGCAATTGTGTAACTGAGATTAAACACAAAAGGCTAGTGTTTAATTCACTCAGAGTTGGCTCTGATACCAACCTGTCACACCCCGGATTTCCACGTGTCACCGGTGGGCCCGGTGGGGGAGTATCGTGACGTGGTTGGCAACATAATAGTCAAACAACACAATATTTAAATGCACAGCGGAAGCAATATATAGATTTAATTCAACCAAACGATATTGTAATATGAAGTATCACAAATAGTCGAATAAAATCCACAGGTAGATCAAATAAAACAAAAAGGAAACAAATGTTCAACAGATATGACATCCAAGCTGGCGAGACTTAATGTGGATGCTAGGAGACAAGCCAGCCTATTTCGCGTAGTACCTGCACTCAATCTTTTTAAGAAAATACGTCAGTTTACACTGGTAAATACAATCAACCGACTCATTTTGAAAAGAGTTTAAGAAATGCATTTAAGGCACAAGGCACAAATATTTTATAACTTGGGATAATTATTTAATATATAAACTTGTAAAGGAATTACATGTTTCTTATGCGTTCAGTAGCCCGGATCGAGCCGGGTTAAAGATCAATTAACACACCACTTAAATTATGAGACACTACAGGTGTACGCCTACACCAGAGTGCTAAGGTCGTGGCCATTTCGTAAAATGATGCCAGGGATATCCGGGACACGGTCATTAACCCCCCAAAGGCTTTAAGAAACAAAACAATTTAAACGGAGACATCTCAATAATTTAACCATAATAAGATTAAATATTCAACGCCCGACCAAGCGGTATTTTATATACCTTACCCAAGCCCGTATAGGGAAATAAGTTAAAAGTATTTACCTGAGCAAGTATAGTTCAAAATCAGCGAGTGCGGTATCTTTTACTGGTTCTCCTAATCTGGAACGAAGGTTTATAATAACCTATTAGAATACTAACGGATCTTTAATTAAGCTTAAGCTTAGACCGGTTAGTTTTAAGGATACGGTTCGTACGCACGATTAAGCGAAGACCGGATAGAATGTGATTTAGACCCGACAAGTTTGAGGACTTGTTTAATATGGGTTTATTATCCACATTCTGGATTTTGAGATAAAAATGATATCGTTTGACCCGTTTCGGCTAGTTTATGCAAACTAGTTACATAAACCGAACCGAACGCGTATAATGCATAACGGGTAACCGAAAGGGTCGCGAACAGGTTTCCTAGGTTAATACGCCTTAAATATGTGGTGATATCATTATGATATCTTCCATAATGCCCATAACGAGTTTAATCCATAAATACGCCCCGTAGGGGTATTTTGGTCATTTTAAGGGTTATAAAAGAGATTTATAATACCTCTGAGATACGGGTCTGATTTAATCAGAAAAATATCTTAACTTAACAGGTTATGTCTAATGGTATTAAGTCTTACGTGGCAAAATGGTTTTAATACTAAACTACGCGTTTAATACGCGTATAAAGCCGTTTTAAGCGACGTACGAGTTAAAATACCAATCTGAGTTTTCTAATCAGCAAAACAAGTTCAAAATACTATATTTATTATTTTAAATCAGCGGCAATTGGATTGGTATCAATCGGATTCATAAAACTCGTTTTATGGCCTAAAAGGGCATATTCGGTGTTAACCGAATCAATGCGATAAGCCTAGCTTAAGACCAGCTTAAAAATAATTAAAAATCTTCAAAAATCCTAAAATATTATTTAACATCAGCGGGTAATGGTTTTGGTACCGAAAATCGGGTTTAGATAGGCTATGCGCTAATCGCGCCGTTTAATTAATAAAAAGCTTATTATATACGCTAATGCGCATATCTCCTAATCTAGACCTCCGCTTGACGTGAAAATTTACGTACATGCTAAATAATCAGTAACTAAGATTATTGTATTTCCACATTTTCAAAATACTCGTTATAAGGTCATAAGGGCGTTATGGTCCAATTTAAGCGATTAACGGAAACGTGTGCATGCATCGGATAATCATTGCAATAAGTACAGAGACTTATACTAGCATGTAACCCAACCCTAATGAGACTTTAAGGCATGTCTAATACTTACTAAAACGGGTCAGAACCGAAGTCAACGCAAAAGTCAAGGTTTTGCGCCTTTCGGTTCCGAACCGGGTTTAAACAGTAATTTGTCGAGTCGGGCAAGCGTAAACAAGTTTTTATACTTATTACCAAGTTATATTAAGTTTAAAACAGGTTGCACGCCTCGCGGATTGCTAGTCGTGCATTAAATCGCATATTGACATTCTGTTGACTTTTTCGGTCAACGTTTGACCCGACAAACGACCTAGTTAGGTCTGGATTTGGTACTTGCCCTTATAAGGGTTTAATACCCATATAATTACCTATCTAACGGTACTTTTAATTCGGGTTACGACTGAGCTATCGATAACTAAACCCGAAGTCAACCGTTTAATACGATATGTTGACTTTTAAGCTAAAAACTAAACTAGAATTAATTTAGAAGGGATTAGAGACTTACTAGATGATTAATGGATGACTAGGAAGGCTCTTGATCAGTTTGCAAGCTCCCCAATAATCAGAATGCTTGAAAATGATTTGTGAATGAATGTTGTGAATGAAAGGGTCCTTATATAGTGGGTTTACCACCACAATCACTTGACACAAGAGTCTAGGATCAACCACAAGTGATAAACACATGTCTCTAGCATGTAGGGGTGTCTAAGGGCCATGAATGTGCAAGAGAAACCGGCTAAGGAGGTCACAAACGCACACAACAGCCAACAGCAAGTCTGCTGTCGCTGGGCGCACCCTCGCGTAGCGCGAGGGGCTGTCGCGCTACGCGACGCCTTGTTCTGATCCGAAATTTGTTGTTTGTTGATGGTTTGAAAGGGCAGCCATTTTATACGACTTGTGGACTTTATTTTATCATTAGGGGACCTTCAATAAGTGTCTAATACTGTAACATACCCTACCAACATCCATTATTTCACTTGATTGCAAATACAAGACCCGTAAATGACGGTTTATCGTTCATTTCAACATGGGATCACATCATGCATTTGAATTTTCCTTTAAAGGCAATAATTCCCTGAATTGAGGGTATAATAGATGTATCATTTATTATATCGGGTCTTGGGATTTATAATAGAGGTGTTCAGAGGTAACAATTTAACATGACGCCACTTTAAATCCTACCGAAAACATCTTTATTAAATCCGGGTTTTCAACGCGTTTTTGTCTTACATGACACGTGTCGTTTTAATATTAAACCCGAAATTTGCGAGGTGTTACAATCATAGGAAATTTTGGTGAATCCATGAACACCATTGTAGGTGATTAGTGGGTTATGTGTATTTGGATGAACACTAGGAAATAGATTGTTAATCTAGTGTAATTTGGCAATTTTGAAGTGATTTCAGAAATTAGAAGCCAACAATCATGTAAAATGGTTGATTTATGTGAAATTAGGGCTAAATGATAAACTAAAGATATGATGTTTAATCATGTAAAATTCTGCTCGTGAAGTGTTTGTTGAAATGCCTCTATGAAGGCTTAAAATTGAAATTTCAAGTTTAAACGCATAATCATGATGTTTGGTGTATTATGCGAATTATGATTTGAAGAGAGTTCTAAACATATGATAAATGAACTCTATAGGAACGGGCGCAGGAGCGTCAAGCGGACAAGCAGGTGGCGAACCACGTTTAAAAGGCGTACTTTGAAGGTACGTAACTTGATTGGTTACATTAAGCGAGTTGTTGATAAGTTTCATAAATCTTATTGTGAAATCGGAATTTGCATGAAATTATATTGATTATGGTTAGAAGGTGAATTAATATACTTAATATAGTCAACGAATCAATTGGTAGTCATCATAAGTGGATTGTTCCGCAAGATGAGCCAACGGAATCTATTAGTTGTGAAAATTGTAGTTTTAAGTGTTCTAGTAGCCGATAATGGCGATAATAATCACAAAGGCATTAAACCATGAAATTGGTAAGAAATGCGGGTGATAACAAGCCCCGGATGTTGGGCATAAGACGCCATAGGTTTATTAGTTAAATGGTAGTTAAGCGTGTAAGGTTAGAATGGGTTGAATAATTACATAATGACATATGGTCTTTCGGTCCGTAAAGTAAAATTTGGTTATCAAATTTATAATAGTTATGTCGGTAATGAATTTACAGACATATAGGAAGAAAAATCACTTAAAACGGACTTACGAGGCAAAAGATATGGCCAAACGAAGTTAAAAACTGGAAATTCCGGAGCTGGCAGCAAATGCAGCTCATAAAACTGAAGCTGCTGGAAAACGTGACCCCCCGCGCCACGCGGAAGGTCACCTGGAATGCGCCGCGACACGCGGGAGGTTCTCGCGGCCCGCGTAACTTCTCTCGCGGGGCGCGAGCGACCTGATCCGGAAACTTTTGTTTGTTTTCAATTGTTTTGACCCCAGATTTCGAGTATACGTGTTATATTATTGTCAAAACTAACCTTTAATGTGGTTTTGACATTAGGTGATGTTGGTGAACTTACGGAAGGCGATCAAGCATTGATGAAGAACCGAACACTACATTTTGAAGCTTCCGCAATGTTTTAAAACTTTAGTACTTTTGTGTATGGGTTGTAAACACTAGTTTAAACAGTTTTTGAAATGTTTTAACTTACTCATTAACTAAGGTTGATGTTACTTATGAATTTAGTTAATGCAAGTCATGTTACTTAATCAATATTTTATTTGAAATCGTATAATCTGTTACTAAAAACAAGTAAAATTAAACGGGTGTTACAGTAACATAGATAATGAATGCATCGTAAATTTAGTTTATTCATGAGAGATTATTATTATTTGTTTTAGATTGCGAAGATAG
>JARYGA010008745.1:0-44932 GCA_030545235.1 Helianthus tuberosus | reverse complement strand
AGTAAGGGGTCGAACCACAAAGAGTATGTAGTTTGCGAATAGACTTGAATGAATTTAAACAAATGTCACAACTTATGAAGCTTGCTAGAATATTTTTTTTATGGTTTTTGTTTGTTGAAAAGATGTTGAACAAAATTAATTAAATTGATTGGATTGATTATCTACTAGGAATTAGCAAAAGCAAGAAATGTAATTGATTGTTTAAACAAGATAAAGAAAACAAGGCTCGCACCCGGTTCGGTAATTGCAATCCTAGAGTTCTCACATGTTTTAAATTCGATTCACTTGAATATGTTATTAATAGATTTCTATCATGAAGTTTAGGTGCCAATTGCTATCAACGCATATCACGGACCACATTGCACTTCGTTACTTAGGACAAGTAAAACCTTTTGAATGACAAGGCATAATTGCACATACTTGTTTCGCAAAGTCAAATTTCATAACTCACTCAACAATTCACAAATATAGTTCAAATGCAAGACAATTATCAATAAATTCAAATACAATTCCAGTTGTCACAAAATCAAACTAAAAACATTGTTCAAACCCAAGACGTACAATAACCTACACCGAGGTGAAACCTCCAAGGAATTAGTCGCGCATGATTGGAAAGACGTGATCACCGGATGTTGGAAGCCTATTCTTGATCATCTTGATGCTTGGAGATAGTGAATGATGGTGATTAGGGTTGTGGTGAATGATGGTGATGAAAGAATGGAGAAAATGGATGAACCAGGGTTTCGATTCGGGTTTATTCGGATGATAGATCGTGATAATGGATGGAGTGGTGATGATAATAGTTCGTGAGAAAGGCTGTAAGATCAAGTTCAAACCTCAAAAGAATGTGTAACTGTCAACTTGAATGGTGAATGGCCAATAGAAATCGTTGCCATTGAATAAGATTCAAAGGATGGTGTCGATTGTGGTGTTTGGGTAACTTGGTTAGAAACAACGGTTGCTTCTAACCGGATTGCTAGATTCCTCCTTGAGACTCTTTCAATTTCCGGTTCGTAGAATAACGGTGAAGTCCTCCCGGAGTTCTGCGTATGCATGCACTACTTATAACCTGCACACGTAACACACCCCGCGTCACAAGGAAAAAGACAAAGTACAAGAAAAGAACTTTGCAAATTAAACAGTTAATCACAAAATTCAAATAATAATCCAAACACAAAGCGCACTAACTCCCCGGCAGCGGTGCCAAAATTTGATCGGAGTGTCGTGCTCTGGTCAAAGATAAGATTTTTAAGCCCTAATTACCCTTAACAATAGCTAGTGGTAGTAAGGGGTCGAACCACGAAGAGTATGTAGTTTGCGAATAGACTTGAATGAATTTAAACAAATGTCACAACTTATGAAGCTTGCTAGAATATTTTTTTTATGGTTTTTGTTTGTTGAAAAGATGTTGAACAAAATTAATTAAATTGATTGGATTGATTATCTACTAGGAATTTGCAAAAGCAAGAAATGTAATTGATTGTTTAAACAAGATAAAGAAAACAAGGCTCACACCCGGTTCGGTAATTGCAATCCTAGAGTTCTCACATGTTTTAAATTCGATTCACTTGAATATGTTATTAATAGATTTCTATCATGAAGTTTAGGTGCCAATTGCTATCAACGCATATCACGGACCACATTGCACTTCGTTACTTAGGACAAGTAAAACCTTTTGAATGACAAGGCATAATTGCACATACTTGTTTCGCAAAGTCAAATTTCATAACTCACTCGACAATTCACAAATATAGTTCAAATGCAAGACAATTATCAATAAATTCAAATACAATTCCAGTTGTCACAAAATCAAACTAAAAACATTGTTCAAACCCTAGATGTACAATAACCTACACCGAGGTGAAACCTCCAAGGAATTAGTCGCGCATTATTGAAAAGACGTGATCACCGGATGTTGGAAGCCTATTCTTGATCATCTTGATGCTTGGAGATAGTGAATGATGGTGATTAGGGTTGTGGTGAATGATGGTGATGAAAGAATGGAGAAAATGGATGAACCAGGGTTTCGATTCGGGTTAATTCGGATGATAGATCGTGATAATGGATGGAGTGGTGATGATAATAGTTCGTGAGAAAGGCTCTAAGATCAAGTTCAAACCTGAAAAGAATGTGTAACTGTCAACTTGAATGGTGAATGGCCAATAGAAATCGTTTTTATCACCAAACAAACAAAATTCATGATTGAACAATTAAAGGCCCGTCGCCGACGCCTGGGGACCCGTCGGCGACGGCCTCCCCTGATCTGGCTTCCGTTCGACGGCTTATTCTCCTGGTTATGCATGATTTGGCCGACGGGCTTCATTACGGGGAGTCGCCGATGACCCTAAGGGCGTCGCCGACGACCTCCCCAACTCCCATTCTCTGTTTTTCGCTTCTTGAGTTCCTGTTTGATCCGTAACGCGTCCCGGTTGTCCATTTTTCATCCCGGTAGCTCGTAAAGCTCCCAAAAAGCAAAACTTCTCTAGACCTGCAAAATATAAATCTAATCAAAAGTAGGCTTTTCAAGATTAAAAGTTAAGTAAAAACTCATACTTAAACATAACTGAGCACCGTTATTCGACCACGTATCAACGGGGCCGTGTCCCCATAGCAGGGGGTCGTGCCGTAGGTGCCAGTAACAAAACTTTTTTGTTATTTTCATACTTTTTATGCATTTTTTCTAAAATAAATCCTTTTTGGGATACATTGGGGGATAATGTGTAATTTAAGTGTGGGGGGGGGGTAATAAAAACCTTGAATCGTTTGTCCTAAATCAAGCCTTACACAAAACTCACCATTGGAACCGCTAAACAGCCCAAACTTTTTCAAAAAAAAAAATTCATTTTTACTTATCTTAAGTTTAGTCGGGTAAACAAGTTCTAAAAATTTTGTTCTTACAAAATTTACAATCGATAGCGTCGTGATAAAAAGAACCAATTTAGAAAAATTACGAAAACGGGCATGATAAATCTTTGTAAAATTTGATTATATATACATTTTTACACTATGACCCTTTTTCCTACAAAAGTGAGTTTTGTGCCATTACCAAGCATAAAAATATATCTCTTTACTAATTGCTCAATTTTTGTTTCTTGTGTGAATAGCCCGTTTGGTTCTCACGACTCTAGAACTTGACAACCCGATACGTTCCAAGTCCTTACCAACAAAAATCCAAGTAAGTAAATGATAGAGGCATTAGGACAAACGAATTTTTCAAACAAAACCTTTATTTTCTTTGCTTTATCCAAAAACTTCCCCTTAGTTAAACCTTTTGAACCTTAAAAACCTTTTTCATTTCAAACCCAAAAAAAATTACCCTTTTCATTTTTCATCTTTCATTTTTTAAACTTATCGGTTATGAAATTACGATTACGGCTTAGTTCCAATTTTGGCAACAAAAAAAAATCAGAAAAATTGGAAAAATATGCCAAAGTATTTTTGCTAAGCCAAAAAGCAATAGAAAAACCGATAGTTTACGTTTTTACCCCTTTTCCGGATAAACCTTACCAAACCTGAATCACCACCTACCCTTCCTAGTCCTCTTGATACTTATAAGTATTTAACGTCAAAAGGAGGAGGTTTGATCGATTGTCAAGCATATGGTAGGAGTAAGTTCCAAATCGGGCACGAGCGTTTCACTTAATATTGGCCGAGTGTTGAGTGAATACTTGTGAGGTGTGTAAATTTGTATATAACTAAATAGAATTTTATAAAGGCATACTATACCCAAAGTAAATAATTTTTTCGTAAATTAAGTTCTAAATAAATCATGACGAATAGGATTGTAAATAAAATAAAACAAAATAAATTTAGAATTTGGATACCCGACACTCTAAAGATAGGGCCCAAAAACCTTCTCTTCTACCTATTCCGTTTGGGGTTGTAAGCCACGTAATAGAGTTTTGCTTGAGGACAAGCGAAGATTCAAGTGTGAGGGTATTTGATGTGATTAAAATACAACATATAAATTATGTCAAATACGGCGTAAAAGCAACCCTTTTTTAGTACTAATGTTGGAAATAGCTTGTGTTTTCGTTCCTTTTAGATTTTCAGGGATAAAACGAGCTTGAATTTGCAAAAGGAGCAAAAAGACAGCAAAATCCAACATAAATGTAAAGAAGAAGGAATTGGCGTAGCTTGCCAAGCCCCGATTCACATCCAAACCTCAAAATAACAAAGAACAGAAGGCTGACACGGGGCTGTGTCCACTAGACACGGGTCGTGTTCAAAGGTGGATACTGGGCAGAAGAAAAAGACAACTACAAAAAACAAAAATGGCAGCCAACACGGGGCGTGGTCAACTCAAATATTTTCAAAATCTACGATAGTACAACAAGTACTTTGGTCACGGGTCGTGCCGTTGACACACGGGGCCATGTTATTACAACATCTGACAAGCAGTTAATGAGGAAGAGAGAGAGAGACAGATGGGTACAGGGCCGTGCCAGCTGGGCACGGGCTGTGCTGAAGCTTCTGAAGACAGCTATAAGTAGGAGTGATTGGTTCCACTTCAACTCATCCCTTGGCAAACCACTTCTCTCTCACTTGCCACCACTCCACAACCACTACAACACCATCATCCACTACCATCATCCATTTTTCCATCTTTACACTATGTTCCCTAGTCTCATTTAACAGGGGGAGGGGAGGGAAAAGAGATGAAAATATGAACAAACCATGTTCCCGAGTTTCATTTAACAGGGGGAGGGGAGAGAAAAGGGGGGAAAATGGAAGAAAATATGACTATATATTCATCCTCCCAAATTGGAGAGATTAGGAGAGAAAATTTTCCTTCCCGTCCCTCTGTTAAATGAGACTCAGGATGTCACACCCCTAAAATACCACATGCGGGAACCCCGCTAGGCGTGTAACGTACCAGGATTTAGCCACCAATCACATTGAACCATTAACAAGATTATTAAATTCCCATTTATTAAATTAGAAACATTCTCAAACATAACTCAGAGTTTAACAGGTTCAACGGAAGCATAAAGTAAACCATTGTTTAATGTCATAAAACCAAATGTATGACAATAAATAAACTTGTCTCATGTATCCAAAAGGCTCGACCCATGACTACTCTAGCAATCCCAGACAGCAAGTTCCTTGTCCAAAGAATCTAAAGACCAGCGAGCATGCAACAAGTGTTTCAGCACAAAGCTGGCGAGTTTACAGGTTTTACAAAACGTTTGGTTACCAAGTGTTTAGTCCAGATTAATAACAGTTCCGAAAATAATGTTGATAATAACTCGATACCGTACAAGATGGCGTCAGATTGTTTACCCGCCCCTAATGCCCCCTATCAAAGCATTGGTCATGATTAAGGTCATTAGTTCACGCCCGTCCTCTCATGTACGGTGTGAGGTTGCCAAGCCTAATAGCGTTATCAACGAATACCTCGTTACCTCTCAGGTAACTATTCAGTAGAAGATGGGACTTAAGGTGATAGGAAATGAGTGTATTATCCAACATCCCAGTTTTTACCCAGAAAAGACTTATTCCCTTAGGAATACCCGTTTGATTGTCCCACCCACCGGGACGCTTGCTCAAGAGAAGTGAACTCACCATGGTTTTGCTCGGTAGGTTTATCTACTTGTTTTTATTCGTTGCCCAACTATGTCCTAACATGGTTGTCGATACCCATTAGAATCTCACCCCAAACATTTCACGTAGGTAACACATAACAGGAAACGCATAACATCACTTAAATCATCATTCACAGTACATACAGTTTAACATGCAAGTTCATATACTCATATCAACTTAACAGGCCAAAATGTCAAGTGCTCAAGTGTGCGGCCCAGTTACACAAAGCCCAATCATGGTGTGCGATTAAATATCAGGTGTGCGATTGGTTTATAATTGTGTGATCCGCCCAATAAGGCTTGTGCGATTCAACAGTTCAGGGCCCAATTAAGATGGTGTGCGATTAGGTTTTGGGCTGTGCGCTCGGGTGTGTCTGTAGTCCACAGACTGTTGTGCGGCCCAACTAACAGAACAAGCCCATGTGCTTGTGCGGTCCTATCTTGTGCGATGAAGGTCCTTTTGTGCGACCACAGAAATTGTGCGATCAGAAGTGTGTGCGATCCGCTACCTTTTGTTTCCTTATCAATTATTTACCATAATTCATGGAATCCATTAACCATTTTTCCGTTTTTAACGCAATTAACAACAATCATTCACACACTTCCAATCAAAACAGTTACACTTTTGCTAAGATTATGAACCCTAATCATTCATCAGGATCATCATCATATACACGAATTACAGGACATCTATTAATCATCATTCACCCCTTCGATTTAGATCTAAGTACCCCATCCCTGAAACAACCCTAACATGCATTCCTTAATCCACCGATTGCTACCCAGATTACCACTTGATTTTTTCTATCAGTTTGTTAACAACATTACTTAACGACAACCCTAAATTATACGATCATCACACATACGCATACAAATCAATTAAACAATTCACACATAGCTAAGAACAACAATCAAGAGAGACATAAGTACGAATCTACCAACCAAGAGATGATGAGGTCGCGTGTTAGAATAGTGCCAGATGCGTTCCTAGGGAAGCTCGGTAGAAGAGATGATTCCTCGATGGGGTTGCTGCCGTCGTTATTCAGAGGGGGAGGGTCTAGGGTTTGCAAGAAGTTGGAATGAGGTTTATGTGAATGCCCTCATGCATTCACACATACAAAGGAAAAGAGGAGATGGGCCGGGTTTGGTTTGGGCTGAGGACCACCGAACTAAGAGCCCAAAAGACATGAGGGTGTGAGGTTATGTGATGTGCGACTAAGGTGAAGGTGTGCAAAGTAAAGGTGTACAACTTGGCTATAACACAACACATATTATCTAATAACTTCACTAGCATCCAAATACGCCGTACAATTAAAATCAAACAATTATTTAAACAGTTCATTCATTTAGTACTTACATGTTAAGCATCAAAGGAACTAGTACATAAGGTGACCTTAAAAACACGGGTTGTCACACAGGAACATAGTGTTAGTGTGTGTGTGTAGTCTCGGGATCCAAGATTGATCGTAAGAATCTTTGTCAAACAAAGGCCATGCTTAGCTAAATTCTTACATCACTTGATGAAGACATATCTTTTATGTATTTCTTTTATGATTTCCAATCTTTGGCTACTTTTTAATTGGGTATGTATTAATGACTTTAATAATTAGTTTTTTATATTGAAGGCGAATTTATTCAAATACTCTTCATATGTTTGTTTACTCAACATGTTCATGTCTTTACGGTCTATATAAAGCATGTTAATTAACCCGGAAGGGAGATTAGAAGGGTGATTTGGGTAATTCTATGTCTCGTTCAGTGTATAGATCCTGCGAGAACCTGGTTCAAGCCTAGTAACAGCTCACGAGTCGGAGCGGGCATTACCCACCACGGGAGAGGTGCAAAAAGCTTGAATCCCTTATTCTTAAACTACTATTAAAACTTTAAACCAACCCTGCGAGGACTGTATCCCTGCTGACTCGGACCAACGGGTTGAGTGTGATTGTCGCCTCGTAAGGAGGGTCCACCACATTTTGCATATTAACTTACTTAATTATCTTTCAATATTCCGATCTAGTGGTAGTGTATCCTTGCTGACTCAAACCACTAGGTTGAGGGTAACGTCGCCTCCAAAAGAGGGGCATACCATTATAACTAAGATAATCTCTTAAAATACCTAAAGGGCGGAAATCATCAAAAGGGTACATGAAAGATAAGTTGGATCCAAGTGATTCTTTCTTGTCTATCATTTTTATTTTTTTTGCTTTTATCTTTTTATTAGTGTAAAAATCTTTTCTTAAAAGTTTGGTTCGATTAGACGTTGACGATAAGCCGGTACTAAAAGCTCTTGTGTCCTTGGACGACCTCGGTATCTTGCCATCACTATACTACATCTGCGATGGGTGCACTTGCCCTAGCGTGTGTGTAGAGTGATAGTAGAATATCGTGTTTTATAAATTTAAAACTTGAAATCGGCGAGTAAAAAGAGCTAAAAATATAACTAAAAATATATACTCACCCACGCACGTCAGCCGTTTCTGTACACTTCAAATGCTCAAATCAATTGTAGAGACGGGATCATTATTATGACCAAAAAGAACTGTAAGTTGTCCTTTGATGTTTAGACTAGGGTGATTAGTTATGAGTCCGTTGATGAGAAGGGTAGTCAGTCTAGTGATCATATGAGACGTATGTGTCAAAGCATGAAAACAAATAACCCACCGGATTGTGAAGAAAAGTATGTGGCTTCAAGCAGGTGTGTATTTGATTACCCCCGATTCGACATGTGATGGATGCAATTTACCCAATGGCACAATGCAGTGATGGAGATGGCAGGAATCATTTCTTTGAACCACCATAAACGAGGGTGGCACGGTCTGGCTGAAGACCTGGAAACTTACCGCTGCTTGGGAGGCAACCCGAGATTTTACACTAATCTTTTTGGATCCTTTGTTTTTCTGTGTTTCAGGGCTGTGGGAACACTTAAGTGTGGGGCGAATATTTGTGGGAAGGTGGTGGTTGGGAGTCGGAACATCCACAAATTGTGTTATACCAGACTTCACCAGGTCCATGTACTTATTCCTCAATCTTTTTATGTTTCTTAGCTTTAAAATGTTGGTAATTAGTTTGTGTGCTTTTATTTCGTTGACAGAAAATGTTTTGTAGTTTTCACATATTCTAAAACCATACATTGGGGACAATGTATCCCAAGTGTGGGGATGTAGGAATTTTGTAGGATCGTTTTCACGACCGAAACGAGTCGTTCAGAAGAGTTCTTTTCAATACGAGTGGCGGAAACAAACGTATCGAAGTCGTTTCAGCTTAATTGCAAAGAAAAACACTTTAAACTGTCTTTGTATTGATATCAAGTCGATTTACACTACTGGAGACACTTCGGCAGAGCTTCGCTACCGGAATTGAACGTCACAAACGAAATGACCAAGGCACTATTTATAGGCAACTCTATTTCGCACGGAACAGTCCAAGCGAAATCAAGTTCACATGAAATGACTATTTCGTACGAAATAACCAGTTCATTTCGTGCGAAATACCCCTTTCTCATTTCGTGCGAAATACCTCTAACATACACATTTCTCATTTTCTCGTTCTACGTGCCCTGATCTATCTAGACTAATACAAGACTCGATACAAGACGAAGTCGACAGACATATGCACCAACAGACACCCCCTTGGATGTTGACGAAGACTTCGGTGTCGAGTCTTCGGTTGTCAAACCTTCAGTCTTTATCAGTCCTCTCGCTCTCTTCAAAGATTCTCCATTGTAAGCGACCTCAATCAATCTCTTTCTCTTTCTTCCAGAATCGCAACCTGGCTCTATACACTTCTTGAACAGGTCTCTTGATTCCTTAAGTTCATCAGCATCAGCAGCTTGCATGGATCATAGAATTCAAACCTGGCTCTCAACTATTCAAACTCCCCCTTGAAAGTTGATCTTTGATCCAGAATCTAATGCTGGCTCTTATGACTTCAGACTCCCCCTTTCAATCAGCTGGGATCGCAGTCTGGATTCTTTGAATCCTCAGGATCTAAAACCTAGCTCGAATCTGCCTATATTCAGAAAACGTAACCTGGCTTTTTCCAATCTTCAATCCTGCACAGACTCTACCTCCCAATAAATTTCTCAAATTTAAAACTTTATAAATCTAGAAACTTCATAGTATGTATTGTTCAAAAATGATTTAATCTCTGACGACCACTTGTAGAAACTTCTTCATAAACACTCTCCCAAACCTGTTCATCATGTTTAGCACTTGTAATTTTGAAAATCACCTCTACAACATCAGTTGTCGAAAATCATTTTGAATTTTTCAAAATTTATGCTAAAACACACTAAAATCTTTTTGGATTTTTGAATATAAAGAAATGCAGTAAAGAAATATTTACAAACAATATTTTTGTGAGTTTGTATAAGAGGATCATATCAGTTTTTGATACAAATCACCAACACCATTAAGCTTTAAACATTTTAAGTTCTAAACGATTCACGTAGATTGTCAGTATACCGATCCACTTAAATTTTCACACAAAGTTCAACTGTTCCGATATACGAATTTAGTGTTTTTAGCACTTAAACTTATTCGAGTGTCCCACCTCAGAATATACTCCTGTATCCAGATCCCAATATTCAGTCTTACAGCTGAGTATACCTAGATGATATCTGTAAATGGTTAAATGCGAGGGCCATGAGAGCTCAGGCTATTGCTTTCGCAAAATCAGAGAGATGATGGCTTCGACTTTAGGTGTGTTCCCTTTAGAGAATCTTTCTTCAACAGCACATGATTAGCATTTTGCAATGTTTCATCATTTTTATGCTGAAGGGGGTGTTTTATTTCAAGCAAGCGAAAAGTATTATACGGGGACTAGGCCATTGCTTCCGCAAAATCAGAAGTCCCGGGATAATACCCCAGATATCACTAAGCATAAAGACCTAGTATCTCAGAAAGAGGGGTCTTTCAAACAAGATTTCGGGGGTTACCCATATATCCGAGAGATGTTCCCCACAAGATAAGTAAGTTTGAAATTTAGGTTTATATCTCGAACACAATCTACTAAGCGTGCAAAAACCTACTGGCATATCATCAGCGAGACCGTTTATCACATTTTAACTTTCCAATTCTTTAGCGTGCTGTGATAGTCCACTAATGTACTATTATTTCCTCTTTTTCACAACAAAACTCATTTTTGATCTTTATCATGTTTTTTACTTTTTCAAATTTTCTAATGTTTTTGGATTTTCTGAAATTTCTTACTCCCCCTAAAATTCAAAATAAAGAAAAAAATTTGAAAATAAACTCTACAAATAAAGTGACAACTGTTGTGAATTGCTTCAATTTGCCATCCTCTTAGCATAAACAATCAGAACTCCCCCTTACAACAAACTATTTTCCCATTAAGATTTCAAAACACTTAAATTTGTTTTAATCAAAATGGTTTTTCCGGAAAATAAGTTTTGTTGATTTTATCACTTGTAGGAATGGGGATAAACTCATCACTTTGTAAAATCAAAAACACCACTTGTAGGAAAGATAAATCAAGTACAATTTAATGTCCTTGATTAATCCTTTGTAGAATCAAACCAATTACCACTTGTAGTTTTTCAACAAACACACCCCTTGTAGATTGAAATATCACAAATGTGAATTTCTCAAGAAATATGCCGATTCCTGCTCTACGATTACCAACTTGAGAGCTCCGGAAAGTCAGTGTTTTTAGTTGGAGATGTTCTCCCAAGCCTGACGGTCCTTGGAAGATTCCGAGTTACCAACACTCGGTTGCTTACCTTCCATCTTTTTCTCATAGAATTCCTTTACCCATTTGACTTTTTGATCAATCATTTTTCCAAAAATATGTTTCACTTTGGGGTTAAAGGCCTTTTCAATATCAAATTCTTTCTTTTCAAAGAAAAATTGATTTGAAATTTCAACTTTTCCAACTTTTGTTTTAAAATTTTCAGCCCGCAATGGTGGAAAATTTGCATCATCCAAAGGCGGCACTGACTTCTCATCTTTTAGAACAACATGTGACTCATCTGACTTTGTAGAATCAGATTCATCGCCAGAACTGTTATCAGATTTCTTAACAATCCACTTGCGATTGTCAAGATTAACTTTCTTCTTGTAAACCCTTCTTGTCAAGATTAACTTTCTTCTTGTAAACCCTTCTTGAACTTTCTTCTTGTAAACCCTTCTCATCTTTTAGAACAACATGTGACTCATCTGGCTTTATATGCTAAAGAAAACGGCAATGCTAAGTCTGTTGTTGGCAACGGTGGTAACGGGGGTAAACCGAAGATGATGGGAGCTGGCCAACATAGAATTCAGGAGGATTATCTTCAAGCCAAAGTGCAGAAGTCAGTCAAAAGTGGAGTCTATTTCCTGGACGTTCTCACAAATAAGACTCGGGTGGATAAGGAGGAAGACGTGTTGGTATTGGACCCCGCTTCCTTCGGCAGGACGTTGGGATTTCATGAGCTCAGATCTATCAAAACTTTGTTGAAGGAAGCGGGTTTCGGGGGAGCCTCTATTCAATACTTGGGAGGTCTGCCAGTCTTATTCGCTTTTAATAATGAGGTTTCGATGTCTAAGCTGCTTAATGAGAAGGAAACGTGGGGCCGGTGGTTCTCCTCGTTTCAACCGTGGCTTGGTCAGGCCCTTCCGTATGAGAGACTGGCTTGGGTCAATATCCTTGAAGTTCCTCCTCATCTTGTATCTAGAAGTGTCTTTAATTTGATCGGCATCAAGTCTGGTAAGGTGAGGATTCTCCTCATCTTGTATCTAGACGGGGATCTCTCGTTCGACCGGCTGGGGATTCTTTTAGATTCGGGTAATAGGATTAACGGACTTCTCAACCTTTATTGGCAAGATAAAAGATATAAAGTGTGGATGATCGAAGAAAATGATCAATAGATCCCGGATTTCCTTGATGACGATGAGGATTCGGTGGCGGCTTCGTCGGAATTGGGTGGCGTTCCGGAGTCTCCGGTGATTGAGGGGTCGAATGATAAGGAAGATGAAGAGTTTTTGGTGCTTCCTGACGAGGTAGCTAAAAAGTCCATGGAGAATCGAGCGGGAATTGGCGACGTTCATGCTTCCATGCAGGATAATTATGAGGGCGGCGGTATTGTTCCCGAGGTAGCTGGAGATAAGTCACATGGGGAAGAGGGGCAGTTTTTTTTATTTTAATATTCATGTTACTAAAAGTGTTTGTCAGACGGGGGGAGTGGCCCAAGATGTATTGGATTCTTTCAAAATAGGGAAGTCCTCTTTGAGCAAGCCCAATAAGAAATGTAGGAAATCCTCTTTGAAAAATAGGCCCTCTACGAGTTGTGGTGGGACAACCCATGACGCTGATGAGATAAGACCCAGGAAGAGGCCCAGGTCTGTTTTAGAAGGGGTTGGTATCCATAGAAATCTCGAGAACAGTGGGGAACCTGGGGGAGATGGAAAAGATAAAGGATTTGAGGAATTTTTCTTTGATTTATATAACTTGGCTTCGGACGAGAATACCTCTTATGTCAATTTGGATGCGAATTATGTGGGGGATATTCGTCAAGTTCCCGGGGAAAAAGGTGGTAAAGGATCAGAGGATATCATTGTGACAGTGACGACAGAAGTGGATAAAGAGGTGTCGGAAACTATCAAGGTTGGCTCAGAAATCGGAATCAACATCGTTGAGCACCCGGAGCTGGTTAGGAGATCTATAATCTCAGGTATTAATGTGGTTCATTTATTAATTTTCTCTCGTTGAATATTAGGGGAAATGGGGGTTCTAATAAATCTGGTTGGGTGAGGAATCTTGTTAATAAACACGGTATCTCGTTTCTTTCTCTTCAAGAGTCTAAGTCTTCTAATGTATCTCGCTCTGATATTGCGTCGCTCTGGGGTAAAAAGGATTTTGGGATGGAATTGGTTGAGTCTGTGGGTTTGTCAGGAGGCTTAATTTGCCTCTGGGATGAGAAGCTGTTTAGACAGTCGGGTGGTTCAAAAAATAGACACTACATGCATGTTAGAGGGACCCTTGTGGGTTGTGGTTCTAGTGTCAACATTCTCAACGTTTACGCGCCCCATGGGGTGTCGACTAAGAAGAATTTGTGGGGAGAGCTGAAAAGCATTATTGATTTGAACGATGGATTATGGGTAGTAACAGGTGATTTCAACGCGGTCCGGTTTAGAGAGGAAAAGAGAAATTGTGCGTTTAAGCAAAACTGTGCTAATAATTTTAACGAATTTATTTTTGATTCGGGGTTATTAGAATACAACATGAGCGGCAGGAAATTCACATTCTTCTTCGATAATGGCAATAAGTGCAGCAAACTTGACCGGTTCTTAGTTAATTCTGAGCTCTTTAACTCATGACGGCGAGTTGTCTGGTTCTTCCTAGACTTTGGTCGGATCATAATCCTATTGTATTGGAGTGCCGGTCGAGGAATTTCAGGCCGCGCCCTTTTCGGTTTTTTAATTCTTGGATTAGTAAACCGGGCTTTGATGAGGTGGTAACCAAAGCTGTGTCTGAATTCGATCTGATTGATGTTTATCCTGACGTTACCTTCATTAGAAAGCTAAGTTTTATTAGGGACCAGTTTAGAGCTTGGAAAGACAATTTGAATCGGAAGGAAGGTGAGGTTTTGGAAGCCGCAAAGAATGAACTCGAATCTTTAGAAGCCATTCTCGACCATAGAGATTTTACCGAGGAGGAGGAATGGATGTTTTACGAAAACAAGAGTATTATTTGAGAAGCGGAAGAGACCCCAACCTTGGATCTTAGACAGAAATCTCGAATCAGATGGGCGAAAGAAGGAGACGAAAATTCTATGTTTTTTCATGCTATGATCAATAACAGAAAAGCTAGTAACATGATCCATGGTCTTGAAGTGAACGGGGTTTGGACCTCCTAGCCGTCCCATGTGAAAAAAGAAGTCTTTCGGTTTTTTAGAGATAAGTTTGTGGAGGAAGCCGTAAGTAGACCCCTTTGATGGGTTCCCAATTTAAGAAGATCTCTGCGTCGTCTGCGGCCAGTTTAGAGGTTCGGTTTTCTAAGGAGGAGATTAAAGTGGCGGTTTTCGAATGCGGTAAAGATCATGTTCCTGGTCCCGACGGCTTTAATTTTAGGTTCTTTACCCACTTTTGGGACCTCTTTGCTTCGGATTTCTATAACATTTTGGATGCCTTCTTTGCTTCGGGGAAGTTAAGTAAAGGATGTGGGTTGGCGTTTATTGCTCTTATTCCTAAGATAAGAGATCCTCTTGGGTTGAATGATTATCGTCCCATCAGTTTGGTTAGTGTTATCAACAAAGTGGTTTCCAAAGTGCTTGCTAATAGGTTGAAACCGGTTCTAAAGGAGGTGGTGTCAAACTCTCAATCGGCTTTCCTAGGGGGTAGATTCATTTTGGATGGTCCTCTGATCATTAATGAGCTTTTCTCTTGGGCTACAAAAAATAAGAAACAAGTTTTCTTGCTCAAAGTCTATTTTGAGAAAGCATACGACAATGTGAATTGGGTCTTTATTCTGGATATTCTTCATCAAATGGGCTTTGGGGAGAAGTGGTGTGGTTGGATTTCGGGCATTTTGGCTTCGGCTAGGGCGTCCGTGTTGGTTAATGGTTCGCCCACCTTCGAGTTTGGTTGCAATAAAGGAATGAGGCAAGGTGATCCGATCTCTCCGTTTCTCTTTGTTGTGGTGATGGAGGCGCTTTCTTGCCTCTTTAATAAGGCTAGTGAGGTTAACGTCTTTAAAGGTATCAATCTACCCTACAACAACACTAATGTATCCCATTTATTGTTCGCTGACGATGCTATGATTATGGGGATATGGGATAGAGAGAATATTTCTAACGTCATTAGGATTTTGAGATGCTTCCATGTGTGTTCGGGTTTGAAGATCGATCTTAATAAGTCTAGCATTTTTGGTATTGGAGTTTCAGTTGAGGAGATTGAGGAGACAATGGAATGGATTGGGTGTAGGGTTGATTCTATTCCCTTTAAGTACCTAGGGTTAACGGTCGGTGCCAACATGAATCGTATCAATAATTTGAGGTCGGTTTATGATATTTTCGAGAATCGGTTATCTCTTTGGAAGGCTGCTTTGTTATCCATTGGAGGAAGGGTGACTTTAGTTCGATCGGTTCTCAAAAGCTTGCCCACCTATTTTATGTCCCTTTACAAAGCCCCTATGAGGGTTATCAGAGATTTGGAATGTATTATTAAAAAGTTCTTATGGGGAGGTTCGAATAATGTGAGGAAAACTCATTGGGTGGCGTGGGACAGGGTGGCTCTTCCTAAGAAAGCGGGAGGATTGGGATTGAGTAAATTATCGGATATCAATCTGGCGTTGCTTTGCAAGTGGGGATGGAGGTTCAAGAACGAACCTAAAAGTTTATGGGTCAAAGTCATCAATGCTATTCACTCGGGGTGATCGGAGTGGGCTTTTTTACCTTATAATAAAGCGATTAGAGGAGTCTGGGCTAATATTTGCGACATTATTAGCAAACCGGTTATTGATAACAAGCCTTTACGCAACTTCTTCCAAGGAGAGGTTGGTTCGGGCACGGATATTTTTTTCTGGACAGATCCTTGGTTTTCTGAGGTGCCCCTCAAAGAGTTATTCCCTTGTCTCTTTCGGCTAGAAGTGGTTAAAAATTGTTCGGTGAATGATCGGTTGTCTGGAGGCATTTGGTGGCTTTGGAAGAATGATCTAGACACAACTAAGGAAGTTCACTAATTGGCTTCGATTACGGGTATGTTATCCTCGTTTGTTCTCGGCGTCGGTAGAGATAAATGGAAATGGACGGGCGATGCAACGGGTATTTGTTCGGTGAAGTCTGCAAAACATATTCTGGTTCGTGGTAGATGCAATCCGAATTCTTTTGTGTTTGATTGGTGCAAATGGGTTCCAACTAAGTGTAACATCTTGGCTTGGAGATTAGAGCTGAATCGTGTTCCGACATATGATGCGCTTCACTCTAGGGGTATCATTAATCATCCTGGGGTATGTCCTTTGTGCGGCGACGAAGACGAATCCGTTCCTCACCTTTTTATCTCGTGTCGTATTGCGGAGTTAATTTGGCAAAAGGTTAGTAGATGGTGTCGCATTCCGTCGATCTTCGCGTTCTCAATGAAGGATCTTCTCGAAGTTTATAAGTTCAGCAAATTGGGCCTCTCGGCTTCGAAGGTGCTCCAAGGCATCATCATCATTTCTTATTGGTGCATTTGGTCGGCAAGAAATAAAGTGGTTTTTGAAGGCAATCGAGCTAAAGTGGAAGATATTTTCGGCGAGTTAAGATCCATGGGATTCTTTTGGCTTAAACATAGGTCTCAATTTCATTCGATAGGTTGGAGCGATTGGTGTAAATTTGTAATTATGTAACTTGTTTTTGGTGTTTTGTTTTTGGTTGCCGGCCCGGTCTTCGGGTCGGTTTGGTGTGAATGAAAGTCTATTTTAAAAAAAAAATGAAAACTCAAGATTGTGCGGAACAACACGTGTGGGGGAGCCCATTAAAGATGATTCGTCATCAGAATAAACATTGGGAGGAGCGAGTTTGACGGATTAATTTTTTTAGTAAATAACGATTTTAGCCCTGTGGTTATATCACTTTTACTATATTAAACCAAAATATATTTTTTTTTAATATCTGTGCTTTCATGGTCTCTGTAACTAACTATTTTGACCCATGAGTCTAACTCAACCTCTTACCCTGTTTAATTATTTTTCACATGCAAATCACATGATGGGTATATTTGTAATTTCTCCTCCCCTTTACTGACTTTATAAACAAAACCCTAGCCGTTTCTTTATCAATTCATCTTCTTCGCAATTTCTTTATCAATTCATCTTCTTCGCAATTTCTTTATCAATTCATCTTCTTCAACCAAATCAAGAAAGATGCTTCTTAGTTAAATGTTGTATATGCTGGTCAAAACAAGTATGAGGTCAAATTGAACATACATATACGCAAATCACAAACTTTTTAGTATATTCTATTACTTGGGTTTGATGTAGATGAACTAAAAATGATTGGGAACTAAAGATATAGTGTTTTAACTTTCAAATTTCAAACATAGAAAAGAAATTACGAAAAAAGGTGAGACGCTCACCCCATCCACCTACACCTCAGTGAAACATCACGTACTGTCTTATTACGCAATGTGGCAGGGATCTCAACATCTCTTATGATACCAGGTTCATCAACATATCGAAAAGAATGTTGTATCATGTCAAAGTCATGTAAATCAAGAATCAGCATATTGTTTTGTTTATATGGCTAAAAAACTTAAACTTACTTGGGAGGTGCCTCCTCTAACTTATATTGTTCCTCAACCGACCACTCAACCGCCAAGCTAGTCCGATGCTTCAAATCCGTCACCGAATCACACGAATTCCTAACTCCCGTAAACGACAACCCACTATTTACAAATTTCAAAACCCTATATTCTCAAATACCTAGATACAAACAGCCCCAAAGATTGATAAAAATCAAAACTTGATATCATTTACACTAACAAACCCTAGATTCTCAAATACCCATATAGAAACAACCCCAAATATTGATAAAATCAAAACTTGATATCTTTAACGCTAACCCAGATGACAGATCGATCCGATTTTACACAAAATCATATTAGACAAATAATAACTCTTGGTGAACATAGAAGGGGGATAAATTTCTTCTCATTTAAATGTTGTATATGCTTCTCACTGGAAGTATCTTTCTTGATTTGGTTGAAGAAGATGAATTGATAAAGAAATGGCTAGGGTTTTGTTTATAAAGTCAGTAAAAAGGAGGAGAAATTACAAATATACCCATCATGTAACTTGCATGTGACAAATACTTAAGCAGGGTAAGGGGTTAAGTTAGACTTAGGGGCCAAAATAGTTAGTTATAGAGACCATGGGGGCATAGATGTTAAAAAATCATATTTTTAGCTAATATAGTAAAAGTGATATAATCACAGGGGCTAAAATCGTAATTTACTTTTTTTTAAAGTGTTTGATGGATTAAATGCAAAAGGATTTATGTTCTCTCTCACCTCCCCCCCCCCCCCCCCACACACCATTAAATTAAAGTTCTTGAATGCTTAGAGAGAAAACTGGTAAAGTGATAGTTATAGATGTTTGTTTAGTTAGGGTTTCACTTTCTTAAAGGAGGTAGAACTGTACAAAAAGAAAAAAAATGGAAAAAAAAAAACAATTCGCTAAATAGTACACATATTTAATGCAAAAGATGATGGTTGACATCTAGTCTTAGGCTACTTGGTGTGGGGGCGTCCAAGCCCCGTCGAGCCCCAGCGCCGCCAAGGAACACCATTTCCGCTGCCCCGTCCCCGTCGAGATCGTCCTCTGCTAGTCGTTCAAGACGGGCCTCCCCCTTCTCACACACACATATACATACAATATATATATATATATATATAGGACAAAGATCCGTTAGGAACCACCCTTTATTGCGAGAACCGCGAGAACCAATGTGAACACAACCAAAAATGCCTTTATTGGGTGGGGGGTTAGGTTTTTTGGGGGTTTTAGTTTTTAGCATTTAGCTTGGGAGGGGGGTGTGTTAGGGTTTTTTTTGGCGGGGGGGTTCGGTTTTTTAGCTATTTTAGGTTGTGTTCACATTGGTTCTCGCGGTTCTCGCAATAAAGGTGGTTCTCGCATGAACCTTACCCTATATATATATAAAGTATCTCGAACAATATGTCTTAACGTACGCTATGTAAGCGATGGCATATCGCACATTATGTTTTAAAAAAAACAAAATCGCATGTACCCTAATTTTGGTGAAATCGCATGTATGAAACTAAAAAAATTAAAAGCACATGTTCATTTATGGGAAATCGCATGGATGCTCATTTTATTTCATGGAAATCGCATGTGTTCTCCTTTTTTTTTGGAACTCGCATGTTTGCTTATTTAATGCATGAATGCTCATTTTATTTTATGGAAATCGCATATGTGCTCTTTTTTATGGAAATGGCTTGTTTGCTTATTTAATGTAAAGTCGCATTAAAAAAAATGAAGAAAAGGGGGAAATCGTATGCTGTAAAGAAAATTCCGCATGTTGTAAGGTAATTGCGTACGCAGCGTACGTTAAGGAAATTTGTACAATAATTGGCCTATATATATATATATATATATATATAAACGGGATCATGAGAAAACGGTAAAAAGTATGAGAACGGTGAGAACGCATCCTGGCCGAACACGTGGCACGGGGCATGATCAGGGTCCTATGGGTTTTTTTGTCTTTTTAGTATTCTTCTCATTTCACGATTTTCGCGTTTGACATGCTTCTTTATTTTTTGCGTGCAAGATAATTTTGGCGTTATGTAGATTTATTAATTATTTTGGCGTTTTACTTTTTTTTTCTCAGATTTCTTCTCGTTGAATTAATTCTTTTTGTGTCATATAGTTAATTTTTTGGCATTATGGCTTTTTCCATGTCATTTTTTGGCGTTTTGTATCTTTTTGTTAATAATTCATTAGCATATATTAATATTTTATAAAACTACAATAACACGAAAATCAAAATAAAGTAATGGTCTTCCGTAGGTGTGATTACATCAGAGATGTACCCATCGCTTTGTTCATCACTTTCTTCAGATGGTCTTCTTTTATATTGACTTTTTTTCTCGCGTATGTCAAGTAATTATGGCGTTTTGAAAAAGATAAATAAATTTAATATAATAAATGTTAGTAATTATGTTTTCCGTCGTTTCATTTTACTGTTTTTTGTAGTTTACCGTATTTTGTTTTCAAACTCAACTGTTTTAATGATGTAACAAGTCAAATCTTTTGACGGCTGTAATTATGGCGTTTTGTTTTCCAATGGCGGTTAGATAACTACTGGACTCCTTTTGTTTTATATTCTTTGCACATTGTTTCACGTTTATTTTTATAATATTAGTTTTTCAAATTAATTTTATTATATTTTGGTAGTTTTTTGGGGGCATTTTTATGGCATTATGGCGTTTTACACGTATTTGCTAATTTTGGCGTTTTATTATATTTTTCATTATAGTATTAATATTATTTTGTTGTTTATTAACTGACATTACAAAACAAATATTAGATAAAGAAAATAAAAAAAAAACAAAATAGAAGGAATTTATAATTTTAAATCTTCAGTGTCATCTGTCTCTTTTTTCTTTTGAAACTACAAGAAATGTGACAAATAAATGGCGTTTTGGGTTTGGCGTTGTTTATTTTCTTTGTTCATGTGTTGAAGTGTCTTTGTGGATCTTGGAGAAATAGAGCGACCACCTGTGGGTGGATGCTATCTGCCTGTGGTCTTCATTATATTCATTGAGGCCAAAGTAGCATTTATACTGGTATAGGTCTCTTCTTATCATCCAAACCTTCTTTAGGAACAAAGATGACAGTATGACATATGGGTGTCATCAGTCCCTCTTTTTTCAATTTTGTTCATCTCATGCAGCAAAATCTTACTACACTCACGTAACAAATCTTTAAATGAAGCTTCATGCAGAACATTACTGAGGATCAAAGAAAAGATGTTTGCTGTCGTTTTATTTTTTGGCGTTTTACATTGAGTTGTAATTTTTTTTAGCAACCACTGTGTGCTTTTTTGTGTTTTTTTGGTGTTATAAATGAAAGGTGGTGAGGCGTTTCTATTTATAGAACTTTTTTGGCGCGTAGTTTAGGCGGGGTGTTATTTTTATAACAAAAAATGTAATTAACATTTATCCGGATGTAAGCTTTGGCGTTATATATAATGGCGTTTCATATTTTATGGCCTTTTTGTAGCCAAAGAGCTTAAATAAAAACACAGAAAAAAGTACGTAGTGATAAAATTGGCGTTTTGTATTTATTTGCCGTTTTATTTTTCAATGGCTTTTATGTGAGGAATGGTTTTTTTACTTTTTTACCCTTAATGACGCGCGTCCACGTAATAAAATTGATGTTATTTACGAAAACGCCAACGCGCCAATCTAGTCCATAGATTGTTTTGATCGGACGATCAATTGTTTATATATTCTTTTTTTTTCAGTTGATTGTTATATAATAAAAACGCCATATATAATAAAAACGCCAAAACAGCCAAAATGCTTGTTTAAACGCTATCATCCCCTAAAACGCCCCCTAAAACTCCCAAACTATAATAACATTACTTTGAAAAAGTATTATAAAAAACCCAAAAAATAAAAAGCAAACTTGAAATGTAACTAGAAACAGTAAAAATGAAGAGACGGAAAATTTATTATATTAGAATCTAAAACACCAAACTTGAAAGACGGGACGTGTTACAGACTTCAGAGAAAAAAGCTTATCAAAAACAATAATTACAAACAATAACTGAAACGATGAATACTTTATTATAATAATGCACCGCCTAATCTACGCCGCCAAAAGAAATCCTATAAAATAATAACTCTCAGCAACTACCATTTACTCGAACAAAAAAAAAACAAACTCCAAAATACTACTAAATACCACTGAGTGCAAAACGCCAAAAAATCAAAGATGGCTAATATGTTATCTTGGATATTCAGTATTGTTTTTCGTGAAGCTTCACTGAATGGATTGTTAGCTGAGAGGAGTAATTCAGAAAGATTTTGCTACATGAGATGGACAATCCTATAAGAAAAAGATACTAATTACAATCGAATGCCATTTTGTATTCTTTGTTCTTGAATAAGGCTTGGATGAGGAAAAGAGATCAATGACACTGAAGAGTGCCATGATTATAAAGATGAAGATGACGATGAAGAAAAAGCGAAAAACCCACCTACACGACATAGATCTATGATCCCAAACATCCACAAAAAGCCACTTCAACAGACGAGCAATCAAAATAATCAAACCGATGGGTTTATTAAGTTTTACATAAAACGCCATATAATTGGTGAAAGTTCTTGTACTATTAAAGAAGAGAGAGACTGATGACAGTGAAGATTGTGAAGAGAGATCCGATTATAATTTTTAATTTATTTTCTTCGCTTCTATTTTTTCCCTGTGGTTGTGATATAATCTTACAATTGTAAAACGCCAAGTTACCACAAACGCCAAAATGTATATAAAAAATAATAGAACAATGGGCCATCTTGTTTAAAACGCCTTGAAAAAACGTCATTCAGATAGATTCCTAACCACCCTGGGGTTCCAATGGCATACGATTTGAAAAACACCATAAACGCCAAAACCTTAATACGATGAAACCATTAAACACCATTAATTATTGAATTTGGTTAACGCCAAAAATCTTAAACCACAAAAAATAAAACAAATATTGGGAAAAGCGGAACTAGAAAAGAAGAAGATAAAACGACAAAAAAGCCCTTCCGCCCTACTATAAGCCGCGTGACACGTGTTAGGCCAGGATGCGTTCTCACCGTTCTCACACTTTTGAGCGTTTTCTCCTGAACCCGTTTCTATATATATATATATATATATATATATATATATATATATAGGCCCATCCCCCATTTCCCTAGCTTCATCCCCTTTAGTCCAATCCTCACACCCATCCTACGTGGCGGAGCATTCTTTGAGGACTACCATCATCCACACCGTGTAGCCTTACAACGTGAACTACTAGTAATCATGATAAAAAGAGCGTGTCAATTAACCTCTAAAACATTCAACATGTGTGAATTGTAAAGTTACGATATTTCCCTTTGTGATTTCTGTAACACATGCAATGTGGCAAACTCTTGTTCACACATAGAGTCTTATAAGTTTTCTGAACTGGATAACGATTCTAAGGATAATTGACCTATATATATATATACAGGTACGGGATCAAGAGAGAACGGTGAAATGTGTGAGAATTGTGAGAACGGATCCTGGCCCAACACGTGGCAGGGGGCGCTAATTGTTATGTTGGGGTACGATTGTCACTGTCCACTTCCCGCTAACCAATGGCGTTATGATTCCGTTGCCCAAAAAAATTAAATATAATGATACATGTATGGCGTTTTATAAATCAATAACAGATGATAGATGTTGAATAAGACAATAACAGTTAAATGGCGTTTATAACACAAACCATACATTTTTTGGCATTTAATAACAAAGCTATCACATGATACATGTTTGTGGCGTTTAGTAACACACGAATGATATATGTTTTTTCAATAAGAAAATGACATATATGTAAAATTTCTTTCTCATACATTGTTAAACAAATGTTACAAATTTTGGCGTTTTGGCAACAAAGTATCAAAGTGTATTTTTACATCACTAAAAGTAACATTCTGTACCATGTCCTCTTGTTGTCTTCTTTCGTTGCTCGTTCGGTTTTTGGCATTTTGGAGCAGATGACCCTTCCCCTTCCACACTTGTAGAAACTGCAAATTTATTGTTAAAATTAGAACGCCAAAAGCAGCATAAACTAGCACAATGTAAATCGAAGTTAACTCACTATGTTTTTTTTCCTCTGGAACTGGTTTGATCTTTCGACGTCATAGTTTTTGTTGTTTCGCGTTTTCTAGGGTTTTCGCGTTTTACGTTGGTTTTGGGGAGGTTTCTCTTGGAAGTATATATGTTTCTGTCACGCTTTGTTGTGTTTTGTAGATGAACATTTACCTTTTTGCCCTTATGGAAGCGCGCCCCCTTTAAAAAGTTTATGTTATTTACGAAAACGTCACCGCGCCATGTAGTCCACAGATTGTTTTGATCTGACGATCCATAATCGTTCTCACCGTTCTCACACTTTCACCAGTTCTCTCTAAATCCTGACCCTATATATAGGGTCAGGATTTAGAGAGAACGGGTGAAAGTGTGAGAACGGTGAACGATTTTGGTGGTGACATGTGACATTGATTCTAAATTACACTAAGGGTTAATATTGTCAAAAAAACCCACTCACATGAACTGGGTGTTCAAATCAAACGCCATAAAAACACCAAATTCAGAAAAACGCCATAAAAATACCCAGTTAAAAACGCCATAAAACACCTATTTCAGAAAAACGCCATGAAAAAACTCAGTTGAAAACGCCATAAAACACTCAGTTCAGAAAAACGCCATGATAATACCTAGTTAAAACGCCATAAAAACACCTAGTTCAGAAAAACGCCATGAAAATACATAGTCTAAAACGCCATAAAACACCCATTTCAGAAAAACGCCATAAAACCCAGTTAATTTTTTTTCGAAAAGTATATCAATAATAAACTCGTTGGAAAGATTAAAAAAACGTTGAGTTTTATGGTGGGGGAAAATGGCATGTGATTGTCGAAAAATAATCACGTATAAAAAAGTTATTGTCGTTTAAATATGATGGGGGAAAATGACATGTGATTAGCATGTGCACCTTTGTTTGGATCTTTATATTTTACCCCTCCTGCTAGTTCCAAGACCCCTATTATTTACAAAAATGTCACCGTATCAATCTCAGCCACAAACCACTAAGATCTTGTGGCTGAGAATCGTTCTCACCATTCTCACACTTTGAGGAGTTCTCTCCTGATCCCGTTTCTATATATATATAGAAACGGGATCAGGAGAAAACGCCCAAAAGTGGGGGGGATATTGCACGGTCCTCCCAACCGCTGGAGTGATCCCACTCCACAAGCTAGCTTAGCCCCATAGCTGTCTGGCGGTTAATACCCAACCCGGAGCGAAAGCCTGGAGGATGTTCCTGCCAGGATTCGAACCGCGGTCCTCTGGGAAGAGGTGGGTGAGGCTGGCCACTGGAACACCCCAAGTGGTTAAAACGCCCAAAAGTGTGAGAACGGTGAGAACGCATCCTGGCCCAACACGTGGCGCGCGATATAATTAGGGCGTATGGGCTTTTTGTCATTTTATCTTCCGCCTTTCCAATTCCGCTTTTCACAATATTGATTTATTTTTGGGGTTTAACCAAATTCAATAATTATATGGCGTTTTATTGGTTTCATTGTATTAACATTTTGGTGTTTATGGCGTTTATGGTGTTTTTCAAATCGTATGCCATTGGAACCCCAAGGGGTCAGAATATCTCTCTAAATGGCGTTTTTCAAGGCGTTTTAGACAATATGGCCCAATGTTCTATTATTTTTTATATACATTTTGGCGTTTGTGGTATCTTGGCGTTTTACAATTGGAAAATTATATTACAACCACAGGGAAAAAATAGAAGCGAAAAAAATAAATTAAAAATCATAATCGTATCTCTCTTCACAATCATCACTGTCATCAGTCTCTCTCTTCTTTAAGGGAATATGATGTAGTCTCTGCACAATGAATCGATTGGGGAACTTAGCTACGACATTGATTCTTCAGTTTCGTTCACCAATTAGGTTTGATGACATTCAATGGGGGGGGGGGGGGATTGGGAGAAGGGATGAAAAATTAGAGAAACAAAGCATGATTCTTTGGCTGACGTCTTAAAAAATTGTATGGAAATTACATTTGTGTACATGTGAAATGCTTTATATAGTATTATAGATTAGTGTAATAGAGTATGAGTAAATTATTGATAACTTTAGTTAGTTAATTATTGATAATAATTATATCCATTAACAAGTGAATTTCATATGAAACTAGTTATGTATTTTTCACATAAACTTATGTTTTAGTTAAAACATGTTTTTAAGTCTTTAAATATTATAAAATATCGTTAAAATATTATAAAGAAGGAAGAATGGTGATAATAAAAAAAAATATATTAGTGATTTCTAAAATAATATAACGAAGGATGAATGATGACAATAATTGTTATTTTATTAGTGATTTCTAAACTATTTCAAATATTAAAATTGGTTAGATGGTTTAAATGATGATAATATCAAAATTATTCTAGTTAAAATATTATAAAGAAGGAAAAATGATGATTATAAAGTTTTTTTATTAGTGTTTTCTAAAATAATATAACGAAGGATGAATGATGATAATAATTGTTATTTTATTAGTGATTTTTAAATTATTTCGAATATCAAAATTGGTTAGATGGTTTGAGTGGTAAAAATATATCAAATAAAAAATAGATGATATTAAAAAAATCCAAATTTTAATTCTTAATTTTTTGTTTGTATTAATATTACTATATGTTTATAGTTGTAATTTAAGTTAACTTAACTGTGTTAAAATTATATTTAAAGGATTAAGTACACTTTAATTGAATTAACATTTATCAATTACATAATAAAAACTACCGGTTGGAAAAAGTGTTATAAAATTAACGTAACATAATTTATAAATGTACGTCATTGTTTAAAGACATATCATGACGACTAAATGTAGTAACAGATCACATTATATATTTTTCTTAACATGTATAATAAATGGTTTTCTTCAACCCGTGTAATACACAGTTTTTCAGAGACATAATTTCTCTATATTATTAAGTATATAACATTACATTTTTTTAAATCTATGCAATACACGAGACTGTAACCTAGTGTGTGTATATATATAGTTAGCTTTAACCACCATCCCTTTCCTCTCATTCGTTTTTAGGATGTTGTATACACCTTAGTGTTTCATAGATATTGAAACAACCAACTTAACAACACTAAATATATATGTTTCTTATATTGATTAAAATTTGAACAAAGTCCGTTCACACAAAGTACACTTAAACAAACCTGAAAATGTAGTCGTCTTAATCATACAATTTGTTATCAATGATGAAGCTAAAATTGCATTGAGAATCATGTGATCCATCGCTAGATAAATTAGTTGAACACTACACTAGTTAAAAAGGAGAGAGCATTCCACAAGATTACAAAATTAAATGTTTTTTTTTTTCTTTTAAAAGAGAACTTCACTAAAAACCGGCACTACTCGTCTCCAAGGAGGAGAGCGAGCCGCCGCAAAACCAAAATTACATGAAAGTTAATTTACACCATGAATCCCAATCACACGCACTACCATATTACTTCTATGATTATACCATAAAAACCACATGCCTTCACATCCGCTATGATCTCCACTCCTTTTCAAAATTAAATGTAAGTTGTGATCATTTTCAAGTTAGTGCCCCGCACAGTAACCGACCACAAAATCTATATCTAACAAATAAATAACTATATACGTCACGTGTCACGATTCTACAAGTTCATGTTTTTTTCCGCTTCTCTTATATCACTATATCGTGTTCTATCACTTATTTTTTGTAAATATATAATCTTACAATGTCTTTCTAGAATTTATAATCATCTTTATTATTAATTATTTAAAATTTCATTTACTCAACTGATATAATATAAGCAAATTCCGTTTATAATAATCATTTTTTCTAGAATGGAGAATGAAGTGAATTAAAATTATTTCTAAATATATAAGCCATACTAATAAAGTCTTTTATTTCAAAATTCGTTCACACTTATTAGCACTTGATACTAAGAAAAAAAGGTTGGTAAAAAGATAGATGTTTCTCTAAGATTTTCGTAATATATACATATGTGTAGTTTAAAATTGACTATATACATATGTATATTGTCTAATCTTGAATTATACACATATGTATATAATCAATTTTAAACTATGCATATTTGTATATTATGAAAAGCTTAGAGGAAATGTGTCGTTTAGAATGTTTCTCAATTAGCCTGATAAATCTTACACGATCCTAACCCTATGCAAAACACGACCACTTTAAAGTCTAATAATAATTAGGATCCACAAAAAGTTTTTAACGTTGTATCATGTGAGCAATTAATTTATTTATCTTTTATTGTTAATAAATCAATGATTCTGTTAAACTCTATAAAGTAATAAGTATTTATTAGAATATTAAATATTTACTTTACTTTACTTAAATTTGTTTCACATATGTGATTGCATAGCGATACAAGTCTCGTTTTTGAAAAGTTAATTCAAAGCCAACTAATTAACAACTAATATATTTGTACATGAGTTAATATTCTTACCATTGTAATAGCAATAATATTATTATTTATTAATGTTAATTCTCGAAGTAACCCCCAACCATGTTCTTGTGATCGGATGCATCCTATTATAAAAATCTACAACTTCATCTCAATTCTCACCGTCTTTCAAAAGGTTTCATACCAAAAATATCATCTTTGCATGTTTTATTTATGCTTTTGGGCTAACATTCTTCATTAATCAATTGAAAAAAAGAAGAAGAAGAAGGAAGATATGGATCACCACTCTACATTATCTCCGCTCAAACAAACCGAGCACAAAAAAGTGATCACAATGTTGGTTCCAACATTGACAAAAAAGGGTTCCGATCAAGAAAACACACACTCCCCAATGCATGTAAGGTTATCAATGACGGATCCAGATGCAACTGATTCATCCGGTGACGAAGATGAGTCGGTTTTCCAACGAAGGCGCGTAAAGAAGTACGTCCATGAGATCAAACTACAAACGTCTACTGAAGTTGCAGTCGCGGGTGTTGATGCTAGGAGGAAAAAGATCGGTAAGGGGTCTAGGTTAGAGGCTAAACAGAAGCCAAAGAAGATGACGAAACCGAGAAAGGTTGGGAAGTATAGAGGGGTTCGACAAAGGCCGTGGGGTAAATGGGCGGCAGAGATTAGGGATCCGACAAGGCGGATACGATTGTGGTTGGGGACGTATGACACCGCGGAGGAGGCTGCTAGGGTTTATGATAATGCAGCTATTAAACTTCGCGGTCCTAATGCTTTGACTAACTTTATCGCACCACCGGTTGCTGAAAATCAACCGGCAGATGCTGAAAGCCCATTGGTTGACAAAAATGAACCAGTGGTTGCTGAAAAAACACCGGTTGCTAAAAATCAACCAGCAGATGCTAAAACCCCATTGGTTGACAAAAATAAACCAGTGATTGTTGAAAAAACACCTGTTGCTGAAAATCAACCGACAGATGCTGAAAGCCCATTGGTTGATAAAAATCAACTTTTGATTGTTGAAAATCCACCGATTGCTGAAAATCAACCGGTGGTTATTAAAAACTCACCACTGGTTGATGAGAATCAACCAGTGGCTGTCAACAGTGGTTCAATGTCGGACTATGATTCCGGTGAAGAGTCGCACAACAACCTTTTGTCCCCGACTTCTGTCCTTCCGTTTACTAACCCTAGTGATATTTTTAGTCACTCAAAAGAACCGCTTGGACCGGTCAATGATGCTATGGAGTGTGAGTTAGCAAACGAATGGGGTCCGGTTCATGGACTTGACCCGGACAATGATTTAATGGTTAACCGGAATGGGTCGGGTGCTTTCGACAATGTATCATTCTTGGATAATCTTTTTGACTTCCAATCACCGGATCCGATACCATTTGGCGATGAAGTTCCATGTTATGTGATGGGTAATGGTTTCGGGTCACTTAACCCGGTTCAGTTTGATAACATTGATTGGACCGGGTTTGCTGAGGTTGGACTTCCATCAACGTTGGAGGTTGAGAACTATTTTTAAGTCATTCGAGATGGTTTTTTTGGGTAAGAGTATTTTTAAATGATTGGACCGGGTTTGCATGTGATCATTGTAGCCATGTTATTCAACAATTTTTTTTTTTCAATAGTTTATTTCATTCATACTTGTCAAGTTACATTAAAATACAAGGTAGACGGGCAACAAATTTTGACATAGTATTATAATATGTGTGTTCATTGTGATTGGTATGGTGTTTTCATTACAATCAGTTGTTTAGTTTTGGTTAGTATACTTGTGTACACTTGATGGTATCATGTGTTTGAATTTATATTTTTTTAATAAAATTGTCTTAAGAAAAACCGGCAAGTAAATTGTGAAAGGCTTAACCTTTTAAAATTAGTAAAATTTTATTTATATTTTTTTATTTTTATCAGAGAGGTGATATGTTATTTAGCAATTTAATTATATTAATCAGACCGATATCACTCTATAAAAGTCAATAAAATTTGTAGTGTAAATGGGTAGTTGAATATTACTCTAGTTTCTATATTTTACCATATATAGAGATAAAACCTTGCTTTTGGAAAATATTTATTTAAATACAAGGATCATATATATTCTGTATTCAATGCTTCAAATTGTGCATAACGGTATTAAAAAATGTTTGATTTTTGGAATTCATGAATCACTCAGCAATGAATGTTGTAAAAGTAGCAGTTGAGGCCGAGTACTTGTCGAGTAATCGTTACAAGTTATGATGCCGATGCGATTTATTTAACTCCGTCTCATTACTCAAAATCGATCAAATGCGGTTAACATCGGCCTCAATAGGATTTGGTCGTCAACTTAAGCCGAGTTTTACTTAAAAAAATAATACATAATTTTTATATCTATTAATATAAATGAATAAATATATCAGTTTTCAACAAATTAAATACCAGATTTTGAAATACTTTAGTATTTAAACATGCATCTTTTTTTATTTATATTAATGTTCAAGTGTTTTTGTTATAAATAGTAGTAAACTATGATATTTGATATATATATATATATATGTATAGTTTCCTGTAAAATAATTTCTTTATAATTTAACATTCACGATTACTCTCCGCCTAGGCCGAGTACTCGCAACTCTCCAATCGACTGACCTCGAAGCACCTAGCGACTTCTACAACTAAGCCCGCAATGATAAAGTGTTCAACGATTACTCTCCGCCTAGGCCGAGCCTAACATATTTTGTAAGTGTCGTTTTACTTCCTATTTTGTCATAATCATCTAAGATACATGATAACTTAGCTAATGCTAGTGTGTTCATGGCTTGTTATATCAAAATAGCACACACAGTATTTAACTATGGTCGTTTAGTATCGAGAAATAAAACACAGTAAATTAACTATATAATTTTCAAAAAAACTTATACATGTACAGGTAGCAAAATCTACGGATAAGTAAATGATAATTTTAATACACTAAAAGATAGTCATTATATAAAAAATATGTAAAAAAATTGTATACAACCACGATGGTTTAGAGTTTTCAAAGTATTTTTCTTTGGTTTAGAGCCAATAGTTGAACTATGTTAGTGTGTTCATGTCGTATTATACAAAAATATACACAAAAGAATAAACTATGTTCTTTTCAATATATAAACAGGGGCGGAGCTACCTTATGCCGGGGGGCAACGCCCGCTACGGCTTGGCGCGGAAAAATTTGGAAAAATTAGTGTAAATTTTGGAAAAATTTGAGGTTTTTTCGATTTCGTTACGGCTTATTTATAAAACGTTACGGCTTGACGGATTTTCTAGATCCGCCACTGTATATAAACATTGGCATAAAAGGTTAAAAGGATGAAATTAAAAGAAACATACTTTCATATCTTTCATTTAGAAAAACCCTAACATAATTTAAGTCCAAAAAAGTTTTATATAGATGTAACTAAAAAATAAACTCAATAACAAAGTAAAATTTTCCATTGTAGGTTTAGGTTTTTCAACACCGTTTTCTGTTCATTTTAGCCTAACACATTTTGTAAGTGTCGTTTTACTTCCTATAGTGTTATAATTGTCTAACATACATGCCAACTTAGCTAATGCTAGTGTGTTCATGTTTTGTTATATTAAAATAGCACACACAATATTTAACTATGATCTTTTAATATCAAGAAATAAAACACAACACATTAAGGGGCTGTTTGGCTAAGCTTATTTTTTATTTTTTTTTTTGACTTATTTACTTATTTGCTTATTTGAAAAGCAAATAAGTCATAATGGAATGACTTATTTACTTATTCCTCTCACATAATAAGCTAACCCAAACACCTTTTAACTTTTCAAAAAGCAAATAAGTAAATAAGTCAAAAAAATAAGCTTAGACAAACAGCCCCTAAAACTATATATTTTTCAAAAAAAAATTACTCATTTTTCAGTTAGCAAAATCTACATATAAATAAATGATAGTTTTAATACACGAAAAAAGTCCATATATAAACAATCTATTAAAAAATTAGAGTATATTACAAGTTTTGTCCTTATGTTTACATCAAATTGCAAGCACTGTCCTTTTGGCCAAAAGTTTACAGGCGGTGTCCTTAACCTTTCAAAATCTTGCACGTTTTGTCCTTTAGGCCAAACCTTGTTAGAAATATCAGTTAAAAATTGTCATATGCAATGCACATGAGGGTAAAATGGTAAATTCTCTCTCAACCCCATTTAAAATAAATAGAATTTAATTAAAACAATACCACCCACCTATCACTTAACCCCATCATTTGTGTCAAACTCCACCCTCCTTCTCTTCTCTACTCAAATCAAACTCCCCCATCAAAGTCAAAACTCCACAATCAAAACACCTTTTCAGATTTCGTGGTGTTGAAACAGAAAGATTAACTCAGTGGTCAACATCAACTGGTTAGAAATCTCAGTGGTCAACATTGTTGTTGATTTTTACAGGGTGTGACGATTGGTATGGGACCGACGATGAGCTTCGATAGCAGCATCATCTTTTAACAACACTACAGTTAAGGTGTCAGGTAAATTGCCGCTGGTTCCTTCATGATATAGAAGCAGATCTCATCCCGTAGAGGTAACTACAGGGTTTACAACACGGTCAAGAGAAACAGATATGAAGAAATCGCAAAGATTTTCTGTAAAAACTTACGTAGATGTTCAATTTGAGAAGAGAAGGTGGGTGGAGTTTGACACAGATGATCGGAGACGGCGGAGTATTCCGGAGACGATCGACGGAGTATTCCGGAGCTGATGTTCGATTTTCAAACGGAGGTGTTTAGGTTAAGAGAAAGTAAAATAATCATATATTTACATTGAGGTGTTTAGGTCAAGAGGTGTTTTGATTGTGGAGTTTGATTGTGGAATCTGAAAAGGTGGAGTTTGTGATAGGTGGAGTTTGATTTAAGAAGAGAAGGTGGGTGGAGTTTGATACAGATGATGGTGTGTGATGGTGCGGTTAACATCTTTGTAAGTGTCATTTTACTTCCTATTTTGCTATAATCATCTAAGATACATGCTAACTTAGCTAACGCTAGTCTGTTCATGGCGTGTTATATAAAAATAGCACACACAATAATTAACTATGATCTTTCAATATCGAGAAACAAAACATATTACATTAAAACTATATAATTTTCCAAAAATCTTACACATTCATCGGTTAGCAAAAATCTACAGATAAGTAAATAATAGTTTAATACACTAAAATATAATATTCCATATATAAAAAAATCAATAACTATGAAGGTTTAGGGTTTTCAAAATTTTTTCTTTAGCGTCAACATTTTTTTTTTCATAAGTATTGTATTACTGGCCAGTACATCTTGTCACAACTAACTAAGATACATACCAACTTAGTTGATGTTAGTGCGTTCATGTTGTATTATATAAAATAAAACAAAAATAAATAAAATATGTTTCTTTGATATATAAACATATGTATAAAAGGTTAATTGCATGGAATTAAAAGAAACATACTATCTCATTTTTCACTAAAAATAAGCCGCTAACATAATTTAAATCAATAAAAGTTTTATATAGATGTAATTAAAAAATAAACTCTTTAATAAAGTAAAATTTACCGTCATATATTTAGCTTTTTCAACACCGTTTATCTATTCGTTGGAGCCTAACATATTTTGTAGGTGTCGTTTTTCTTTCTAATTTGCCTTAATCACCTAAGATATACATGCTAACTTAGTTAATGCTAGTATGTTCATGTCTTGTTATATCAAAATAGCACAGACAATATTTAACTATGATCTTTTAATATCAAGAAATAAAACACAATACATTAAAACTATATATTTTTCAAAAAAAAATTACTCATTTATCAGTTAGCAAAATCTACATATAAGTAAATGATAGTTTTAATACACGAAAATAGTCCATATATAAAAAATCTATTAAAAAATTATATACAACTAGGAAGGTTTAGGGTTTTAAGCTTTATTTTCTTTAGTTTAGAGCCAACATTTTTTCCGTAAACGATTGTAACCGATATCTTGTCACAATTAACTAAGATACATGCCAACTTAGCTGATGTTATTGCGAACATGTTGTGTTATACAAAATTAAACACAAAAGAATAACCTATGTTCTCTTCAATATATAAACATAGGTATAAAAGGTTAATAGCATGAAATTAAAAGAAACATTACTTTTCATTAAGAATACTAATTTAAGTCAAAAAAATGTTTTATATAGATCTAATTAAAAAATCTATAACAAAGTAAAATTTACCATTGTAAGTTTAGGTTTTCTCACATCGTTTTCTATTTATTTAAGCTTAAAATCTTTTATAAGTGTCGTTTTACTTTCTCTTTTGTCGTAATCGTCTACGATACATGCTAACTTAGCTAATGTTATTGTGTTCATGTTTTATTATATCAAAATAGCACGCGCAATATCTAACTATGATCTTTAATATTAAGAAATAATTAAAACACAGTACATTAAAACAATATAATTTTCAAAAAAAAAAAAAAAACTTATCAAGCAAAATCTACATGTAAGTAAAAAATAGTCCATTTATAAAAAAAAAATATAAAAACTTATATTCAACTATGGAAGTTTTGGGTTTTAAAAATATTTTTCTTTAGTTTAGAGCCAACATTTTTTTTTCATAAGCGACTAACCAATATTTTGTCACAATTAACTAATTTACATGCCAACTTAGCTAATGTTAGTGTGATAATGTCGTATTATACAAAATTAAACACAAAAGAATAAGCTATGCTCTTTTCATTATATAAACATAGGTATAAAAGGTTAATAGCATGAAATTAAAAGAAACAAACTTTCTCTTTTTACATTAAAAACAAAAAACTAACACAATTAAAGTCCATAAATGTTTTATATAGATATAATTAAAAAAATAAACTCTATAACAAAGTAAAATTTAGCATCGTAGGTTTAGGGTTTTTCAAAACTGTTTTTTATTCGTTTGAGCCTAACATCTTTGTAAATGTCATTTTACTTCCTGTTTTGCCATAATCGTCTAAGATACATGCTAACTTAGCTAACGCTAGTCTGTTCATGGCTTGTTATATAAAAATAGCACACACAAAAATTAACTATGATCTTTCAATATCGAGAAACAAAACATATTACATTAAAACTATATAATTTTCCAAAAAACTTACACAATCATCGGTTAGCAAAATTTACAGATAAGTAAATAATAGTTTAATACACTAAAATATTCCATATATAAAAAATCTATAACTATGAAGGTTTAGGATTTTCAAAATCTTTTTCTTTAGCTTAGAGTCAACATTTTTTTTCATAAGTATCATATCACTGGCCAATATCTTGTCACAACTAACTAAGATAGATACCAACTTAGTTGATGTTAGTGCGTTCATATCATATTATATAAAAATAAACAAAAATAAATAAAATATGTTTCTTTGATATATAAACATATGTATAAAAGGTTAATTGCATAGAATTAAAAGAAACATACTATCTCATTTTTCTCTAAAAATAAGCCGCTAACATAATTTTAATCAATAAATGTTTTATATAGATGTAATTAAAAAATAAACTCTTTAATAAAGTAAAATTTACCACCATATATTTAGCTTTTTCAACACCGTTTATTTATTCGTTGGAGCCTAACATATTTTGTAGGTGTCGTTTTACTTTCTAATTTGCCTTAATCACCTAAGATATACATGCTAACTTAGCTAATGCTAGTATGTTCATGGCTTGTTATATCAAAATAGCACAGACAATATTTAACTATGATCTTTTTATATCAAGAAACAAAACAAAATACATTAAAACTATATATTTTTCAAAAAAAATTACTCATTTACCAGTTAGCAAAATCTACATATAAGTAAATGATAGTTTTAATAAACGAAAATAGTCCATATATAAAAAAATCTATTAAAATATTATATACAACTAGGAAGGTGTAGGGTTTTAAGCTTTATTTTCTTTAGTTTAGAGCCAACATTTTTTTCCATAAGCGATTGTAACCGATATCTTGTCACAATTAAATGAGATAAATGCCAACTTAACTGATGTTATTGCGATCATGTTGTGTTATACAAAATTAAACACAAAAGAATAAACTATGTTCTCTTCAATATATAAGCATAGGTATAAAAGGTTAATAGCATGAGATTAAAAGAAACATTACTTTTCATTAAGAAACCAAATTTAAGTCAAAAAACTGTTTCATATAGATGTAATTAAAAAAAAACTATAACAAAGTAAAATTTACCATTGTAGGTTTAGGTTTTCTCACGTCGTTTTCTATTTAGTTATGCTTAAAATCTTTTATAAGCGTCGTTTTACTTCCTCTTTTGTCGTAATCGTCTACGATACATGCTAACTTAGCTAATGTTATTGTGTTCATGTTTTATTATATCAAAATAGCACGCGCAATATCTAACTATGATCTTTAATATTAAGAAATAATTAAAACACAGTACATTAAAACAATATAATTTTCAAAAAAAAAAAAACTTATCAAGCAAAATCATGTAAATAAATGATAGTTTTAATACACTAAAATAGTCCATTTATAAAAAATATATATATAAAAACTTATATTCAACTATGAAAATTGAGGGTTTTAAAAATATTTTTCTTTAGTTTAGAGCCAACATTTTTTTCATAAGCGAGTAACCAATATTTTGTCACAATTAACTAATTTACATGCCAACTTAGCTAATGTTAGTGTGATCATGTCGTATTATACAAAATTGAACACAAAAGAATAAACTATGCTCTTTTCACTATATAAACATAGGTATAAAAGGTTAATAGCATGAAATTAAAAGAAATATACTTTCTCTTTTTTCATTAAAAACAAAAACCTAACACAATTAAAGTCCATAAATGTTTCAAATATATATAATTAAGAAAATAAACTCTATAACAAAGTAAAATTTAGCATCGTAGGTTTAGGGTTTTTCAAAATTGTTTTTTATTCGTTTGAGCCTTAATATTTTTACTGATATCTTACTGATGTGACTTATTAAAATAAATATTTTTACTGATTGTTTTAGACCAGAACCTCAGATTTCTATTTAACCTCTTTTATAAACTTTAAAATGACCAAAATACCCCTACGGGGCATAAATTGGTTTTAAATTCATTTTGGGCATAATGAAAGATATACTACTGATATCATAACATATTTTAAGCATAATAACTTATGGAACATGTTCTTGACTTATTCGGTTACCCGTTATGCATATATGTGTTCGGTACGGTTTATGTAACTAGTTTGCATAAATTAGCCGAAGCGGGTCAAACCTTATCATTTATACTCTAAAATTCAGAATGTGTTTAGTTTACCTAGTTCATACTTGTTGGGTCTGAATCACATTCTAATCCGGTCTTCGCTTAATCTTGCGTTTTGAACCGTAAACCTTTCTTTAAAACTAACCGGTCTAAGTTAAGACTTAAATAAGACCCGTTATGAATCTAATAGGTTATTAAATCCTTCGTTCCAGATTAGGAGCCCAGTAAAAGTTACTTGTACTTGCTGATTGATATACGACTGAGAATAAAATTATATTTTTGCTCAGGTAAATACTTTTAACTTATTTTTCGTTATACGGGCTTGGGATATGGTATTATAAAAATACCGCTTGGTCGGGTATCGAATATTTAATCGATTAGTGGTTAAAATCATTGAGATAACCCATTTTAATCTGTCTTGTTTGATGCAATGCCTTTGGGGGGTTAATGACCATGTCCTGGATATCCTCGGCTCATTTATTAGAAATGGCCACAACTTAAGCACGGGGTGTAGGCATACACCTGACAGTTGCGTATGTAAAACGGTACCCTACTCGTGAGGAAACTTCTTGTGGGTATTATACCAAGTGGTGTGTCTATTAATCTTATCCAGCTCTTCTAATCGGGTCCTAAATGGACGACAAAAATGTAAAACTGTATATAAGATTATTTTTAAATAATTGTCCCAAGTTATAAAAGATTTTATGCCTTGTGCATTCAAACCAATTTTATAAACACTTTTCAAAAGAGTCAGTTAATTGTATTTACCAGTGTAAACTGACGTATTTTCAAAAAGATTAAGTGTAGGTACTACGCGTAATGGGCTGGAAGCTCCTGAGTATTAGATAAAGGGTCTTGCAAACTCGTAATACTTAAAGTCTGTTGAACAAAGATTCACTATCTGTTTTAGATCCGCCTGTGGATCCACTTACAACCGTTGTGTAATATTTTATTATACTTTCAATTCGGTTTGTAATATTTTATTTTAGACTTCTGCTGTGCATTTAACTGTAATTAATTGACTATGATGATATCAACTACGTCACGATACTCCCTACCGGGCCCACCGGTAATACGTGGAAATATCGGAGTGTAACAGGTTGGTATCAGAGCCAACGTTTGAGTGAATTAAACACTAGCCTTTAGTGTTTAATCTCATATGACACAGTAGCACATTCCTTAGACCTTCTGAGTCTAGACTTAACATAGGAATACTCTCATCCCTATTCAGTAAAATATTGTTTTTGATTTTATATATTTTGAATATGTCGCTAGGCAAGGAAGCCGTAATGGAAATTCTCCATATCCGAAGCCTAGAAATGCCGAACTTCGTACCACAGCTAGGATAAGCGTGCAACCAGTTGAAGGAAAGACCTTTATGGACCTATTCCCAAAACCAGACTTGTTTAAACCCTTATCCAGACTACGGAATCCATACCAGAAGGTCCCTGAGGCTCCCACATTGGAGATGATACATGTGGATGATATTAGTCCCTATTTCTTACCTCCGAGTTTTGGAATTTCAGACTCAGACTATACCAGTCAAAACCTAATCTGTAATCCATGTCATTTCTTTAATCATTGAATCCTTGGATTCTACTTCCGCAATGGATCCTGATTTAAAATATTACTTTATTCACTAAAATCTTCAGAGTCGCTGCTGCGCACGATAAATAAAGAAGAAGAAACAATCAAAATAAAGCAAGGAAACCCTTAGAAACTTTTCTTTCATCACAATTAAAATTTTTACCTTTAAGCCCCTGTATGGGCATTTGATTACTAAAGTCCTTTGTGGACATATTATTTTATAATAATCCTTATGGATCTACGTCTCCTGATAAAACTTTGTATATAAGTATGTTATAATAGTCCCTTCGTGGACATTATATTACAATAAAATCCCTTAGTGGACGTCATAATTCTATATAGTCCCTTCGTGGACTTGATATTTCCAAATAGTCCTTTCATGGACATTATATTTCCATATAGTCCCTTTATGGACCTTGTAATCCAATAAAGTCCCTCCGTGGGCATGCTATTTCAATATAGTCCTTTCATAGACAAGTGATTTTGTTAAAAATCCTTTTGTAAATACACTATTTAAATAAGTCCCTTTGTGGACATACATTTTGACTTAAGACCCTGTATGGGCATTTGCTATATAGTCCTTACATGGACGTGATATTTCAAATAAAAATCTTTTTGTAAACTTATTATTTCATTAAAAATCTTTTGTAGACATGTTATGTCGTCAACGTCCCCTTTCGAATATAATAATTCATAATAGTCCTTTCAAGGACATATTATTACGCTATAATCCCAATGTTAATATAACTTATAGTCCCCATAAGGACTTATATTTTCTTTTCAATTCCCATATGGACTAATATGTTCCTTTCAGTTCCCACGTGAACTTGTATCGCTTCAAAGTCCTTAATAGGACCTATCTTTTCTATATAGTCCCTGTGCGGACGTTGATTTATTATAATTCCCTAATGAATATATATTTTGATTTGAGTCCCTGTGAGGGTATCTGTTCAGCAAAGCCCTTTAGTACGCACGTTGTATCAATATAGTCTTTTTACGGACAAGTTATTTATTTAAAATCCCTCTGGGGATATACTATTTCGAAATAGTCCCTTGAGGACATGAGATTTCACCATAGTCCCTTAGCGGACATGACATTTCATCATAAACCCTTCGTAGGCAAGTTGTTTTGATATAGTCCCTATATGGATTTATAATATTTTAATAGTCCCCATACAGAACTTATACTATTTTAAATAGTCCCCATACGGACTTGTAATTTCTTAAGTCCTCTGTGGACAAATATGATACTAAAAGTCCTGATTAATGCACTATTGTAGATTTCTTAATAATTTATGGGAAGATTTGAAAATTTTATATAGGTACTCATTTCGTCCTTTATCAAACAAGTATCAATTTTATTCGAACTTTATCGATCTGCTAAATATTTTCAAAAGATCTTCTTAATGGTTTACCCCTGTCAAGTGGCAAGTCCACATTAATTGGCCAAAACTTTAGGTTGTTAAGGATAATTATTCCTTCTACTATGATAGTTAAGGGAGATACCCCTTCTATCCAGAGGTGGTGAATTATGTTCAAGCCTCCAAACTTATATGATCAATGTGATCTTGGTAATATTGTGTAACCATTAAGACAAATTAATCCTTGTTAACATCTGAGAACATGTTAACACTTCTGGCAGTGTGACTTGAGAGACCACAGCAGCCGTCAAGGTATTTGGACTATGTCCAAGCCTTAAAGCCTAAATGATCGAATTAGATCATGGCAAGTATCATCAATATGATGATCAAAATATAAACATCCGTTAGTGATGAAGTGCCTACGGGCTAAACTTGTTATCCAATAAGACAACGACAGTTGTGGCCTTTGACCCCCTGTCTAAAGATATTGGACTATGTCCAAGCATAATAGTCTATATGGTCAGTGCGATCATGACTAATATCATCTGATACGATGATTATATTTTAACATCCTTTAATGATGTTTTGCCTACGGGCTATAAATTATATTGTCCATTAGTGACATTGACAAATGTGACCGTTATGGTTCATTGTCCAAAATGACGGGCAATGCCCAAGCCTTATAGTCTATAAGATCGATAAGATCATGACTAATATCCTTAATTGCGATAATTATATATAAACATCCATTAGTGATGTCCATTGATTTGCCTATGTGACAAAATAAATCGCCTTTCAAAGTGATGTCAGATGTAGCCTATGACTCTCTGCCTGAAGGTGAAGAACTATGTTCAAACTTTAAAGTCCCTGATCAAATAAGATTGCGACTTATAGATTTAAATGCCCTTGTGGCGAGGCCTTATGTGCCATATCCTATATGTCCCTTGCGACAAGGCCTTCGTGTTATATGGCTATTAATGTCCTTCGTGACAAGTCTATGTACTACATTTTTCATGCCCTTCATGACGAAATTATTTTTTCATATTTAAAAAATCCTTGCAACAAGCTGCAGAGCTATACAAAATCGTCAATATGACAAGGTAAATGTGACACTGTGATTCCCTGTCTAAAAGGTAATGGACTCGGTCCAAACCCTAAATGCCATTGATGGTCCTTTTGTGACCTAGGCTAAATGTAATCGTTATACATTTAAATAACATTCATTAGGAATGTTTATACCTTATTAGCCTATATGGTTTATTGATACCATGGCTAATGCAAGTTAGATCATCAGGAAGATGACTCGCTATTGTAATGCAAATAAGCAATTGTTTAATTTTGGTGTTTAGTTCCAAGCTTCAAGTATGGAATACTTAAATGAGATAAATAGCAATCGCAACACTGATGATGCGGCCAAAGCTAATGATGCAACAAATGTAAACCTCAAGGTTAATGGAGTTAATCACCAAGCTGTAATTGACGCGACTATTAAAAAAGTTATTAAAGAGGTCATGAAAGGCTCAAAAAGCCGAATGCTATTTGCTCTAAATCACATTCCTCTACTCATGAGAAGAGCTTTGTTCATACTTTGAATGCGAAGAATGAACCAAATAAGATGATATATAGCAAGGAGCCCCGTTCCTCTAAAGGATGTACTTGAAAAGTACTTTGTTTCTTGCAAAGTTAAGAGACTTCAATGGTGAAAAAAGGGACCATTGATTGAAGGAAATTAAAGGATGAAGTGGAAACCATTCTGTAAATCATCGGCTGTGCTGAGAAAGACATTCGAGGTAAATATCACAGTCATTTAAGGGCAATGCCCTTAGTTGGTGAGGACATTAATAAAGTCCACAGGAAAGGTACCCTCATACAAGATGGGATGGTCGAAGTTTATGGACTCATCAGAAAAACCAGTTGTCTGTGACACGGAATAGAAATGATGGAATAAGAATTTTTTACTCTCACCATGAAGGATCTAGACTGTCGACAATATGTTACAGACTTCAACTTATTGTCTGAAATAGTGTCCAATTCGGTTCATCCAAAATCTAAGCATAATGCACTATATATTGATGGTTTAGCATCGGAAATAAGAGGGCATATTAAGGTTTCAAAGCTTGCTTCTTATAAATCCATTATGGATCTATCTCAGCCACTTACATTATAAGGGTTAAGAAATAAACCAGTCAAAGCTGAGACTGCCCTAAAACTGTCAAAGATATTATAACTACGTATAGAGAGACTAAGAATGGAGGCGCTTAAACCCTCCTGATGAATGCCAAGAGGCAGTTCATATCAAAAATGACACCAGGTACATCCCTTATTGTGAATCAATTGCTAAGAATTTTGTTTTAATTAAGGTGCTACTAAGTCTTTCATAGATTATAAGCTTAGCAAAATCTTAGAATTTTCCCATAAGAACTCCAGATATTGAGTATAAGGTAAAATTTACCGACAAAAATCATAGGAATCAATTCTTCTATTTTTGTCGGAAATCTTCATTCATAAAATCCAAAATACTCTTTCTCCAGACAGAGTGCGATAATATATGTTATTTTATTTTGTTATCTCATTGATTTCTATCAACTGCGAATGCCAAACTGTATTGATGAAGGCGCCATATGAGGATTGGTGTATATTAGTGTGTTCCGTAGATTGCTTCCATGCCTGATCAGTATGGAGGTTTAATGCACGGAACCACTCAGATATCCCAATGATCATATTGTACTAAAGTCAGCTAATGGTATTCAAAGAAGATGTCCAGTAAAGAAATATCCAAGTAGGTGTCACTACTTAAGGCATCCATGCATTCGTAAAGTAAATGTGTCATTTATCTGACACGAGTATCGATAGGTGAACTGAAGCCTGAGATTCAGAATATTTCTGTCATCTCTGTGAATCTCGATTGTCCTCTTAGTAGAACTACCCTGTTTACCTCTTGGGAGACAAGAAGAGTTAAGATTAACATCTCGCTTAGGGTTGTATTTATTGTAAAAGCTCTATATCAGTTAGTACCGACAATAATGAAAGGATTGAAACCCCAATCAAGGGAGTTTTAAGAAAAAGGTTCATAAAGCCTAGCTCGTCATTCTGAGAACTCCGGTATTATTAATTAAGGAAGACTGTTCATTATACTTATGAAATGATCACCGCAACCCTAGTTAGGCAACAATTAATAATCGCCATCAGCTGCCCAGGATCGTCGATTTGTTCGACTAACTGCGAGGTTAGCTATTCCTTGAGATTGGTTTAAGTAGTAGTTGGAACGACTATCTTACCTTAAATTAGCTCTCCTATAACTAATGGTTGTTATATAAGTACCAAGGCTGCTCCTTTAGGGACCTTGTATAGACGGAATGACAAACGTCTGTTTGATGGACAGGACTTTGGTAAGTCCAATAAACAGGATCTGAAGATTACCCTGGAAACGACAAATAAGATCATATAAATTTATGATCGTCTGGAAGCTGCCAGTAATCGGCAGAAAAATCAATGATCGATGAAAGTCGCAAACCTCTTAAGTCCTTAATAAGGAATAAGATTTAACTGAAAGTATCACCTAGAAGAGTGTGCTGAATTTTAATTTAAAGGGCTAGTTAAGCTCTGGATATATATTGGACCACTCAAGAAAAACCGAGTATGTCAAGATCGGTAGCCGGCAAGCTGAAACTTACCTAAGAAGCTTGATGGAAATCACAATGTGCTCTACACTAGTGATTTAAGGATATGTCTAACCGTTAAGTCGATAGCATTATGACGTGCAGAGTAATGAAAACTTATGGGTTGTTGAGAAATCAGTATCGATTAAGGATCGACAGGATTAAAAGCTCCAAAAGAGAGCATATACCTATTGTAAGGGTTAAACAGGATACCGCTGGGGTCCCGAATATAAACGAGAGGTCGTATTCACTTTGTAACAAAAGAACTTCTATCTTTTTAGCAAATCTCAAGGTCGAAATTTCTTTTAAGGGGGTGAGGATGTAACACCTCATAAAATCACGTCCAATGATGTATCGACACGTGTACTAAACCCTAATAAAGTCAAACGTCGAATTTGAGGGACTAATTTTGTGAAAAATCAAAAACTTTGTTAGTACATTACGTCTGTAGCTTCCGTCAGCATGAAGTCGTATTTTGTATTTTGTGTTTATGTATATTGTCTGAATGTATGTATGTATGTAGTTAGCATGACAACTCAGGAATAGGTTTTGTATGTAAAAGTGTTGAGTTCAATACGTCCGGATGGTAATACGCACGTATGGCAATACGCACGGATGACTTATCCGCACGGATAAGTCATACACGCGGATGGCCATACGCACGGGTAGCCCACCCGCACGGACAACACTTATTAGGTTCCTGAGTTTGTCTATAAATAGAAGGTCCGGTGCAACTTTGTGAGAAC